>RJVU01067793.1:10380169-10456122 GCA_003731715.1 Anabarilius grahami | reverse complement strand
TTAACTTTATCAGTGCATTTTCTCGCTAAATTGCTCCCAAATGTAAGATTGTTGTCTATAATAACACTGTAAGTACCACTTAGTTCTAAAATACTTACAGTATAAATAATTTGTTGTTACCCCTTTATTCCTTTACATATTACATATTGTTCCCCTATACTTACACGTACTTACTGTATAAGTACACTATAATTATCGAGAGTTACGCTGTAAATTCGTTGTAATTACGCAGTACTTTCCGGGCTGTAATCTAAAGCGTTACCGCACATTTTAATGTCTTATTCTGCATGACCATAATCTACATTCTTAATCCTACCCAATACCTAAATTTACCAACTAACTTACTAACTATTAATAAGCAGTAAATTAGGAGTTTATTGAGGGGAAAGTCGTAGTTAATAGTGAATATGTGTTCCCTATAATAAAGTGTTACTGTATAAATAATACTAAAATAACTGTTTTTTATTTATTTATTTAATAGCCTGAAATAAATCTTAATATTTAAGAATCATATTGATACTTTATGTTTTTTCCTATAAGAAATGACTATAATAATAATAATAATAATATAACATGAATTACTTGAATGTGTGGGATCTCATAAACATTAAATTATATTTTTCACAAAAAAATTTAATATTTTAAATTACTTTGGTCACTTTAGATTAGGGTCTAATTCTCACTATTATGACTTTTGCCCTAATAAACTCCTAATTACTGCTTATTAATACACTGCGTTCCAAATTATTATGCAAGTGACATATCCTTAAGATTTCAGTACAATAAACATTCAGATTTTAGTTTTTCTAAGAAATGTTTGTTTGTTTATTTATCAAACGTTATCTTTTTAGATAACTGGTATCAATCTCAGACAAAATAATTTGCCAGATCTATGGAAACCCTACTTAGAGGTTGTTCCACATTATTAAGCAAGTCACAGTTCTCATGCAATATGGGGAGAAAGAAAGATCTTTCTGAAGATGAAAAGCATGAAATGGTGCAATGTTGTGCAAAAGGCATTAAAACAACTAATATTGTGTGAAACTGAATGGAGATTATCAAATTATCATAAGATTTGTGAGTGATTTAGAGCACAGCAGAACTCGGTCAGAGAAAGCCTTCTTAATGAAAGTTCCTGTCAAAAAAATGAATTGTTTTAAAAGGGCAGCTATAAAAAAAGCCAGTGTTGAGCAGAAAACAGGTATTTGAAGCTTCTGGTGTCTCTGGAGTCTCAAGAAGCTCTCCATGCAGGCTGGCAGTTGTGTGTAAAGATGCATTTCAGCCACTCTAAACCAAACCTCACAAAGAGAAACATTTACAGTGGGTTTAGAAAAACATGAAGACTCATTTTTAAATAATTTTATTCACTGACTAATGCCGTACTACAATGGATGGTCTAAATGGATGGATTTCTGGATGGTTGGTGAATGGCCACCACGTTCCAACAAGACTGCGACGTCAGCAAGGAGCTGGCGGGTGATGATTTGGGCTGGAATATTGGGAAGTGAGATGGAGGGTATTTAAATGACTTGATATGTGGAGTTAATAACTGGGCATTTTCAGCTATGGTATAAAAAGGAGGATAGTGCATAGTACAATGCACTATTGTATAATGCACTATGCACTATCCCATGCTGCAAAAAAACACCACAGCAATAAAACTGTTTGAAAATGTATTTCTAAACCCATTGTAAATGTTTCTCTTTGTGAGGTTTGGTTAATGGTGGGTAAAATGCATCTTTACGCACAACTGCCAGCCTGCATGGAGAGCTTCTTGAGACTCCAGAGACACCAGATGCTTCAAATACCTGTTTGCTGCTCAACACTGGTTTTTTTATAGCTGCCCTTTTAATACAATTAATGTTTTTGACAGGAAGTTTCATTAATAAGCCTTTATCTGACCGAGTTCTGCTGTGCTCTAAATCACTCACAAATCTTATGATAATTCGATAATCTCCATTCAGTTTCACACAATATTAGTTGTTTTCATGCCTTTTGCACAACATTGAATCAATAAATGCTTTTCATCTTCAGAAAGATCTTTCTTCCTCCCCATATTGCATGAGAACTGTGATTTGCTTAATAATGTGGAACAACCTCTAAGTAGGGTTTCCATAGATCTGGCAAATTATTTTGTCTGAGATTGATACCAGTTATCTAAAAAGACATGGATGGATAAATAAACAAACTTTTTCTTAGGAAAACTAAAATCTGAATGTTTATTGTACTGAAATCTTACTGATATGTCACTTGCATAATAATTTGGAACACAGTGTAGTTAGCAAGGAAGTTGTTAAGTTTAGGTATTGGGTATGATTAAGGGATGTAGAATATGGTCATACAGAATAAGACATTAATATGGCTGCATTTACACTGCAAGTCTTAATGCACTCATACGATCTTTTGACCATATCCGATTTTTTGGCCAGTGTGTTTACATTCACTTTACACGCGACTGGTATCAGATATCTGTGTTTACATTAATTCCCGCCCAAAATGATTGTCATTGATAGCTTTGCATGCACATGGTAGACCCTCGGGTTTTGAATGGCCGTGCTATTAAAATTATTTATAAATTTCACGTCGAGTGGCCACGATTACCTGGCAGAATGGATAAGTTAACATAGCAGTGTCATGGATGTTTTGCAGCGCGAATATAGACTGGAGAATAAAGGTAATTTGCATTTGTTATTTTAGAGCACACACGAGAGAGTAGCCTACCCAGTGAAGCTTTTGGTTTAGTCAAATAAAAAAAATAAAAAAACACGGCAGTCTCTTTTAAATTGACCGGGCAGAGGTTGAAATTCAGCTGCTGAATATGTATGTGTGTGTGTGTGCGTGCACAATTTCTTTCAAGGAAAAAATAGACAAAGTTTCTACCTCAATAATAAAGCTGCAAATTTTTAGTGCGAGTGCATACAAACACATCTGCTTCATATTACAACAGTAAACAAGCAAATGTGTCGCCCTCGCCTTGTGGTGGCTTGGAATTCCAATGGGAATCTGATATGCGTGTTTAGACGTAGGTCGCATGTCCAGAGATCGGATATGTATCTGATTTAAAACCACATTTGGAAGTGCCTCAGATTGGATGCGAAAAAATAGGATCTTGTGTGGATTTTTGTGTTTACACGTGTGCAACTAATTCTGATTCCGTTATTTTGGTTTTTTTGGTGCACAAAAAGTATTCTCGTTGCTTCATAACATTAAGGTTGAACCACTGTAGTCACATGAACTGTTTTAAATACTTCTTTAGTAGCTTTTTGGGCATTTGAAAGTGTACATTATCTTGCTGTCAATGGAGGCCTCACTGAGCCATCGGATTTTATCAAAAATATCTTAATTTGTGTTCCAAAGATGATCAAAGGTCTTACGGGTGTGGAACGACATGAGGGTGAGTAATTAATGACAGAATTTTCATTTTTGGGTGAACTAAGCCTTTAACAAGCTAAGTTTTGCTAAGTCAAGTGCCAAACCATCTTAGAAATTATTGCTGGTCTAAGACAGTCTTTTTAACAGGGCCCCCCTTTTTTTTTTTTTTTAACTGCACTTATAATTCCTAGTGTTAGCACATGCTTTGGGTTAATCTCGCAAAAACACCCATGGCTGCCCTGCTAAACTCAAGATAACAACCTTCCAGCCAAAGTGCCCAGAAAGCCACGAAAGAGACATTTTGGCGTCTTCAGGTCCCAACCCTCCTCTTCAACAGGAATGATAAGAACAGAAAGGACATCGAGGTAGGGCTGGCTCGTTTGCAGGCGTAGAGGTAGTAAGCAATCTGCCGGGTGCCCTTCTCTGCCCGTAATGCATGCAGAAGTGTGTGATTGATTTTCAGCAAGGGAGTGGGTGTCTTAATGTCCTAATGCATTGCTCTGTCACAGTCGCCGTGGCTTGGCAGCCTGCCCTTTTCATGGAGGGATCTCTCGCTCGATTGGATGAGACCTGGGCAAATAAATAAAGAGAGAGGGGGGGTCTAAGGAAGAGGAAAGCAGCGAGCAAAGGAGACAGGGCGGCTCTTTTTTTGAAATCATCTTGACTGATGGCGATTCAAGAATCGATTCTATTTAGCAACACTCGGTGTGTTTTGGTCCACATCTGCTGTTGTCACCTTGTCAGCACGACTCAATATATAACTCAATATATTTTCAGTTCTATTTCAACTTTCCGTAATTCCTCAGAGTAGAGCGGTGGCTCATCACCTTGATCACACGCAAAAGAAACAATGGCTGCCTCTCAAAACCATCACCACGCTTGTCTTCAAATTATTAAACAAAACAACAGCCTCTCAAGAAGAGCTAATGACTTTCACAAGCTAATGAGCAACATGATGGAGTCTTGACACAGATTTTTAGATAAAACAAAACTACCGTGTGAAAATTTTCAGAGGGTTTCAAAGTGACAGAGTGACTGTGACCTTGTCATTATCATCTCATGACCATGACCACTACTTTAAAGGGGGGGTATAATGCTATTTCATGCATTCTGACTTATATACACTGTTAAAGAGTTGGATTATCATGCTAAACATGGCCAAAGTTTCAAAACATGAGTTGTGCCAAAAATACTCTTCCAAATCCTCACAAACTTTTTTTTTTTTTTTTCGAGTATGGGCCTGAGTGACGTAAACGGGGGCGGAATTCCTTGTAGGGACACTTCTCCCGGAAGAGCGCATGTGCACACTTCGACCAGAGTGAGAGCAAGAGCACGCCCATCAACGTGCGTTCGGCTTTACGGAAGTCGTCGGCACTCGGCAGCGCTGCACAGGTCACAGGACTTCACGAAATCAACAATGTCACCAAACAAGTGTGTGTTTGGTTGTGAGGGAAAGACAACCTTGCTTCCAAAAGAACCCAGCATTAAGTGGAGCTGAGACTTTTGTTCTCAGGCATTACATTGATGTACTCTCGATATTTGTCATTAAAATAACCATAGAAACTGATAGTTGCAATCGCGTTTTTATTGGTTAAAATGAATGGAGAATATCTCGTGTTTTTCTGTGGCTGTTTGAGCCCTTGGGATCGGCGCTTATGGTTTCATAAACAAGGCCCAGGGTGGGCTTGAGCCCCTGCCCCTTTGATCGCCCTCGCCGAGGTCTGTGCACGCCACTGATTGATAGCTTGCAGCCGATGCTTGTGCTTGTGACAGCTCGTCACTCTATCTCCGCTCACAACGACACGCCTCCAGGCACTCGGCTGTTTTCGGAAAGACTTGGTACAGTGTATGTATCTTTTATAAATATGATAAAACTAAAGACTTTTCGGCGATATGAAGGATGTTATACTACTCTATAGGTACTTAAAGGTGACCTAGAATTAAAAATTGAATTTACCTCGGCATAGTTGAATAACAAGAGTTCAGTACATGGAAAAGACACACATTGAGTTTCAAACTCCATTGTTTCCTCCTTCTTATATAAATCTCATTTGTTTAAAAGACCTCCGAAGAACAGGCGAATCTCAACATAATACCGACTGTTACGTAACAGTCGGGGTGTACGCCCCCAATATTTGCATATGCCAGCCCATGTTCCCAACATTATGAAAGGCATTAGACAAGGGCAGGACGTCTGGATGTGCACAGCTGAATCATCAGACTAGGTAAGCAAGCAATAACAACAGCAAAAAATGGCAGATGGAGCAATAATAACTGACATGATCCATGATAACATGATATTTTTTGTGATATTTGAAAACTGTCTTTCTAAATGTTTCGTTAGCATGTTGCTAATGTAGGCTACTGTTGGTTAAAGTTACCATTGTTTATTACTGTATTCACGGAGACAAGAGCTGTCGCTATTTTCATTTTTAAACACTTGCAGTCTGTATAATTCATAAACACAACTTCATTCTTTATAAATCTCTCCAACAGTGTGTATGTTAGCTTTAGCCACGGAGCACCATCAAACTCATTCAGAATCAAATGTTAACATCCAAATAAACACTGTACTTACGCGATTAGACATGTTGCATGACGAACACTTTGTAAAGATCCATTTTGAGGGTTATATTAGCTGTGTAAACTTTGTTTATGCTGTTCAAGGCAAGCGCGAGCTCCGTGGGTGGAGAGCACGAGAATTTAAAGGGGCCGCAGCGTAAATCGGCTCATTTATAATGATGCCCCAAAATAGGCAGTTAAAAAAATTAATAAAAAAAATCTATGGGGCTTATATAACATCTTTTAAAAAGAAGTTCTAAGGCACCTTTAAGATTAACATGAGATTGGCAGAAACTGTGTGAGATACTCCCCCTTTAATGAATTGCTATAAACTGCCAAGACATATATAGTGAGGGTTATGAAAACAGACGTTTAATTGTTGACATGTCTGAAATATTTAAGAACCCTACAGGAAGCCAAAACTTTATAATTACTCATGTGTGATATCTATTTTCATCTAATGAACATAATTTGGATCCAAAGTGTGAAAATAAGAAGCGCAAAAAAAACCCCAAAAAAACACAACAAGGTTAAACATTATTATTCTGCAGCCAAAGATGTCCAAAATGTAACTAGCTATTCATATTAATTTCCTGACTGTTGTAAAGCTCTTAGAATCTTTCCACACATACTGTTCCCTTGTGTGAAACAAGAGACTGTCCTCATGCTCCACTCTACAACGTGTTAAAGAGGCTGACACTATATATCGCAATGAATTTAATGAGTACAGCAGTGGCGTCCTGGAGCTCAGAGGCTGATGGGATGAACGCAGGCCAGCTAAAAGACAATATTTACATTTACATTTACATTTATGCATTTGGCAGACGCTTTTATCCAAAGCGACTTACATTGCATTATTCTATACATTTGTATCTGAGTATGTGCAATCCCTGGGATCGAACCCATGACCTTGGCATTGCTAGTGCCATGCTCTAACCACTGAGCTACAGGAATGCAATATTGTACCATACCAATTACTGTCTGAAAAGGTCTAACCCTCTGATGAGAAATATTTTTGTTGCCAAAACACCAATTTAGTGCATCAGTGGAGTGTTTCAGTGTAATGACTATAGGTGTGCAGCTGTAGCAAGAGGGAAGGATTATGGCAAGAAGCTCTAATGTGTGATATCCACGCAGGGTTGGGAACAGAGAATTAAAAATTGTATTTTATCTAAATACCACAACCAAATGTTTTTCATGACATTCTGTTCTTGAACGTGTATTCTTCCGCCAGTGAACACCATACTAACAAATTATTTTAACTGAATCTACAGCATAAAACATACAGCGTAATTGTTGAAGTAAAATTTCGGAATGAATGACTCTTTTAGTGAATCTTTTCCTTGAGCTAGTTCTTTTCAGTGAGTCATAAACACAGTGTGACTAGTACTTCAATTCTAAAACGCATGACTCTTATGAGCTGATTCTTTTTAGTGAGTCAAAAACATACATCGTGACTAGTGTAGTCCATTTCTCAATCAAATGACTCTTATGATTTGGTTCTTTTTAGTGAATCCAAAACCTACAGTGCAACCAGTGTAGTCTGATTCCCAAACAAATGACTCCTGAGCCGAACCCTTTTAGTGATTCAAAAACATACAGTGTGACAATTGTAGTCTGAATCTAGAGCGGATGACTCTTATGAGCTGGTTCTTTTGAGTGAATCATAAACATACAGCATGACCAGTGAAATCCAAATCCAGAGCAATTGACACTTATAAGCCAGTTTCTTTTGAGTGAATCATAAACATACAGCACGGCCAGTGAAGTCTGAATCCATAGCGAATGACTCTTATGAGTCAGTTCTTTTAAGTGAATCAGAAACATACAGCTCGACCAGTGAAGTCAAAATCTAGATCGAATGTCTCTTATGAGGCGGTTCTTTGAAGTAAATCATAAACATACAGCATGACCAGTGAAGTCCGAATCCATAGCGAATGACTCTTATGAGTCAGTTCTTTTAAGTGAATCAGAAACATACAGCTCGACCAGTGAAGTCAAAATCTAGATCGAATGTCTCTTATGAGGCGGTTCTTTGAAGTAAATCATAAACATACAGCATGACCAGTGAAGTCCGAATCCNATGACTGGTTGTTTAAAAGAAAATGATCTTTCTATTTACCAAAAGTAAATGAATAATTAAAATATGGTATTTAATAAAAATGAATAAATGACTAAAATATGGTACATGACGACAGACTGCAGAAAGAATAAACAAGTGTTTTTTTCCTCAAGAGTACTAAAAGAATCATTAATGGACCACAATCAGAACCAGAATCTCTAAATTCCTTAAGATTCCCATCCTTACACACACACACACTTATGCACGCAACCCTCGTCCTCTTCACACACTCTGTGATTCATGGCTAGGGCGGTGTGCGGAGGGCAATTATACTCTATCGATCTCAAACTCCCGTGGGCTGAAATGTATGTGTGTGCATGTGCTGTCAGGTGGACTTCCACTAGCACATTCAGCTTGACACACTCACTACTTAAAATGTCTGTTGGGGTTTCACCCTGGTGGTCTCACTAAACCTGTAGAAATGACACAAGGTCAATTTACCATCAACCCTTCATCTTTCTTTACTCAGTCTCTACTCTCAAAAGCAAGCTATGAGTGACGTGAGCGCTACAGGAAAGGTCATCGAGTCGGCTGCCGCTCTGTCTACACTTTCTGTGCCGCTTTCCAGATCCCTAAGATGAAAACAAACACCCCTTCCAACTAATCTAGCGGTCTCTAGAGTCTCGCCCGGCTCTTTTGTTGCATTGAGATGTACTAAAGAGGCCTGCTGCTATGTGCTGAGATGTAGCTTTGACAATAAGTGACAAAGCACAAAGGTTTTGTGATGTGAGAGGGTTTGCTTGTCTCATCTGAACCAGGCCTGAGATATGAGCTTTTAACTGTCAAAAAAAAAAAAAACTGAGGAAGTGAAGTGGGAGAGGTGTGAAAGAAAAGTGTTAATCCATGTCACGACTGACAGAGCGTGATATTGAGAAATGATTGTGTGTGTGCATGCATACATGCTCCCAGTGAACCACAGAGGCTGTGGTTTGACAAAAGTAGAACATAGTGTCCTGGATATTGTATTTTGACTGGCTGCCTATAGCACTGGCGACTATCCTATTTACACTTAGTATCACAAGTATTTCAAGTCTGTATGTCAGACAACCAGGTTAGGCTACTTTCAGTAACCTGGTTGCCTGACTTACAGACTAATATTGAAATCATAGGGCCCTATCATACACCTGGCGCAATGCGGCACCAGGCACGACAACAGTGTTTTTTGCTAGTTTCAGCCCGACGCAGTTATCATTTTCATGTCTTGCGTCACGTTGTTTAAACAGCAAATGCATTTGCACCCATTTGTGTGCCCATACCCGCGTGCTGGTCTGAAAACGAGGTGTGTTCAGGTGCATTGTCGGCGCGTTGCTATTTTGAGGCAACTGAAATAGACTGCGCCATTGACCAACTGAAACCTGGTCTAAAGTCAATGGCTCAATATTTTTTTTATATTAAAAGAGCGTGTTAGTAATACACTTTGCTTATTACACACACACAGGGACGCGCAGCAACACACAAACATGCCAAATATTAAAAATAAAAGGATTACAATGTAAAAGATTATTATTGTGTGCATAAAGATAAAAATGCTTTGGTGGAATCCGGCTTTTCCCATAGATGGTCTGCACGCATGCTTTAATCTCGTGCACAAGCAGCTCCGTTTTCTCACTAGAGAATCGTTTAGTTTTTCTGCTTGCAAATTCCGCAATGTAAATGGCGAATCTGCCATGGCGCGAGCGCAACTGGCTTTTAAAGAGAATGGGAGATGAGACTCTGATTGGTTTATTTCACGTTACGCCCAAAACACACCCATTACTAATTAAGAGAATAGGGACATCCATTTTAGACCATCGTTTCCCATCGTTAAACTAGCAAAAGTGGATTTAGACACGCCCTAAGTGCACTTGCGCTGTGCGCTTTAGACCATACGCTTAGATCTTTAAAACAGGGCCCCTGGAATCACCCCTGATTATGGTAAAAATGGAACAACTTTTTTACCAGTAAGCGACAAGGTTTTGCTTGGGTGGAACTGACAGAACTGCGGTTTCTTTCAGTTTTTCCTCTCCATTTGGCCTAAATCATTGTGTTCGTAGTTATTCAGTTTGAAACGACTGCAAACATAAAGGTTTTTCAGATTTTCCGTTACAGAGCTCGCTCCATGTTTGCGATTCTTTGTGGCCGTCAGCCGCTGCCAGTCTGCTTANAAGCAGACTGGCAGTGGCTGACGGCCACAAAGAATCGCAAACATGGAGCGAGCTCTGTAACGGAAAATCTGAAAAACTCACTCCCACAAGACGTTTACTCTTAAACTAAAAGTTATAAAGAAGTATTTCCTACTAAAGCAAGGTGGTATTTGATTCTCGTGAAGCGTATCCATCTCAGACTGGCAGGAGTGGCCTTGGATGGCAATATGTCCAGTGCATTATGGGTGTTGAACTTTGCTGCGGTTTCAAAGTGTGTACATGTTTTTGCTGTTCTTGTTGCATTAACACGTTTTTAACCAGCAGATGTCCTCAGCATGCTATGTTTTGAGTGAATAGCTAGTGTACTCGATCTAATCTAACAAAGAATTTAGCTGACAAAGTCAATATAGTGGAATAAAAAAACAACAACGCCTAGTCTTTTTCACCGCAACTTTAAAGGAAGCAAGAAAAATGTTTGTCGAAACTAGCGCTGGATACCTGAGGTAATTTTTATGTTGCACTGTTTGCTAGCTTGGCATATTGATCTGATCTTTACTACTTCTCGCCATTTATTCTGAGGGTATTTTCCATATATCCATTTTCTTTAAAGTATCCTTGAAAGGGGGATTTGACTTGGCAAACAACTTTTCAGCAATGTCGTCTGCCATTTTAAATGCGCGAGCTCTTAAATTAGAATGGATTCTGATTGGCTGTAAGTGTTTTATCGTTCAACAGCTGGAAAAAAAATCGTTCTGAAAGAGATACCAATGATATTGTTTCTCTATATCGTTATGGACAGTGCTATTCTTAGAACTATATCTTTATCGTTATCTTGATAGTTATCGTTCTTGGTGTGAACGGGCCTTAACACACTTCTTCTTGAAAAGATTTAGTCCAATTATAGTTTAGGCCAATGCCTGCTGCTAGCAACACCAAGGTCATGGGTTTGACTTCCAGGGAATGGATGAACTGATAAAATGTATAGCCAAGTCACTTTGGATGAAAAGCATCTGCCAAATTGAAAGATTAGCATCCACCTAGCCTACATGGTACTTCTGGTGGGCATATGTTAAGCTAGTTAGCCTGGTAGAGACACCAGCATATACCAGCAACCAAAACACACCATGTGTTGGAGTTTTCATCAGGGTGGCCTGAACATCGCAGCAATTAGCAGAATGTCATTCATGCTGTATTTTCAAGAGCTGAACGCACGTCCAGGAAAAGAATAACAGAACTGAACTACAAAAGACCTGATCTGTAAGATCTGTAAGACAAACTAGACACTCTGATGCCTGAGGGCAGAACTTGATATAGCTGATCGCTCGGCGCCCCGTGCAATAAAAGCCATCTGGGAAGCCTGCTTTTGATCAGCGTGAGTTTCTTTGAGCCGATCAGTGGCGCTGTAGAGCACGTCATCACGAGCAGTCTTCAGCCTAACAACTTCATCAGGCGAGCTGCTAATTATGCGCAAGGCTCATTAGCGAGGCCTGAGGAAACGTGGAGCTCTAAAACTTCATTAATGTAAGCATTCAGCCAGAGCATAATTACATCCCCTGCCCCCTCTTGCCACGAGACGCCACATTAACCCGCGACTCCATCCGGACACTGGAGCAGACTCTCGACAGACTTCCTCCGCAGCTGCTCCGGGTGGGATTGCACGCTCCAGTGTGGGTAGAGAGCATGTGCACTTTTCCCTTCAGACTCCGTTGTGAGCCCTCAATCAACACCGTAGAGCAGACCTCGTCCCATATGACCGCCTTACCGCTCCCATACGATCTCGTATGCTGTCATCACTCAAAACGTTTCTGAAGGGACCAGGGAGCAGAACACGGTGAGAACAGAGAATCGGTTGGATAGGGTTATTGATCTGACGACGCTCTTTTTTTCTTCTTCTCGCTGTCTTTCATTTCGTTAAAAGTGCGAGTCCCTAGGTTATAAGGTTTGAGGTTTCACAGCTTTGCAAGTGGATTTCATCACCGTCTCTCAGTCTAATGCATATGTCAAGCTGATATCTTGGCAGCCATGATGAGACCTTTATTTGGAAAGGATGAATAATTTACTAGCTCGTATCAGAAGAAAGTGATTGATGTATTTGATTGTGCTTTAAGACCGCTATCACCTGTTTAGCTGTCTCTAAAAACGTGGCAAGAATTTGACCAAGCCTGTTTGCTCAATTTTTCTGATCTTATCTGCTTTTTATTTGACTTTATTTGCAATGAACAAAAATGGTTTGACAGGCAAGAAAAAAAAAAAGAAAAAAGGAACAATCAACAATGAACAGAACACACAAAATTGGCCTATTTTAGATATTGAGGTAGAAAGACAGATTCACTGAAACATCAAGACTTTCTCACCAAATGTGGGTGATACCACTTATTTTGTTTTCGATACGATACCGATACTTACAAAGTCCAGTATCGTCAATATTGATACCAATACCCCTAAACTGAACTTTTAATTGATTACATTTAAATAGATTTAATTTATTAAATTACTAAGAGTAAAATGGCTAAAGATACCCACTTAACATTATATTTGAAAGGCATTTAACATTCAATATGCCTTCATTGCAACTTATTAGATTATATTTTTGTTTACGCGTGGTTAAATTATGTTTACTGTAGTGGTAACCATGGAAATCTACCAATACTATAGTCGCTGTAAAAAACAAAAACAAAAACAAAAAACATGGTTCATTTTCATAAGGGACTGTGAGTGACAGGCTGTTTTACCCATAAAATGCAACTTTTTATTCTGACAGTGTATGATTTATATTAACATTAGTTACAGAATAGAACATGATCAACTTTTAACGAACAATTTAAATAAATTTGCACAAACTATGTAGGCTACAATTTCAATTAGTTTATTATGAAATAACTCAAATGTATTATGTTTTTCTGTCCTCTGATTAGCATTGTTCTGAGTTTCCAAAAAGCATCAATGGTTTCTTATTATACTTTTGGGAAATGCACAACTGTTTGAATGCAGTGTCAGCACTACGTGAAAGCTCTCTGTGATTGATTGGTTCTGTCTTGAAGCATTTGAGTGTGTTCAGATGAGCAGGAAAATAGTTCTATCCTACACAATTATTCCCTAACATAGGTTATTCGTCCAATTTAATGCATATTGTACATATTAAATTTCTTGTTAAATAAACAAAATCACTGGTTAAAAAAAACATCTTAGTATCAATATTTTTTTATTTGAGTATCGATACTTTCGAGACTCTCTTGCACAGGCTCTGGGTCATCAGATCATACTGTTGGGCCCTGCCAAACCTTTTTATCCCCACTCACTTGAGACTGACATCAAGTTGAAAATGACACAGATGTGTTCTGACATCTCAGCCTTATATCCCTGTAATCCGGTGGGCCAAATCATACAGACAAAATCTGAGGGTCAGCATAGAGGGCAAGACCGAGAATATGATGCCTGACTCAGTGTGATGGCTGGGGGCAGTTAGTAAGGACAAGAATACGAGTATCACTTTCAATCTCATCCCGGCAGACCCGCACAGGTCATGGGGTCAGAGTGATTACATGCTATTACATGCAACAGCGCAGCTCAGGTTTGTTGTTGTACACAGAAGAGGTCACGAGGACCGCACAGGGACTTGGTGTTGGACATATAAATGACAAGAGTGCAGCTCTCAGGAGGAATTGCTTTAGAGAAGGCGAAGAGGGTATAGCTAAAAAGAGGGCAGGAGGTGACAGCAGAAGAACACAAGAACAGAAGATGAAAAGTGAGAGCGGCATTGGACAGGCACAGAAATACCTTAAAAGATTAACTTCTTAAATGGAGGTCAGAGAAATATCATTGTTTTGACAGAAAATGCAGTAGTAAGCATTGTTCTCCTAAAGATCTCTTTGGATGTGAATTGCAGTGTCTCTGAAGTAAATGGAAGTTTTACAGGATTATCCAGGCTAAATAAATCTATATTGTAACATTAACTGGAATCTAAAATACATGAAAAGACAGCACTTTGACTTACTGCTTGCGTGTAGTATAATTACTGATCAAAGTGGATCTCATTCACAAATAATTGCATACAAGTGTTCTTATTTAAGGCTTTCACACAAAATATGGTCTAAGCTGCTTTTCCACCGTTGGGCTGAATGGTTCCAAGATCGGTAAGGATCGGTTCTAGTAGGGCCCTATGAAATCCGTTTTATTTTTTCCCAAATTCTGTTCTATTTTTTTTTCCATATTCCATTTTTTCTGTTTTAATTTTTCTGGATTCTGTTTTTTTTTTTTTTTCCTGTTTCCATTTTAATGATTAAATGTTAGTAATCAAAAATCATGTCTAATAAATTGAAATCATGACACTTATACAATTTAACAACAATTTATTAAAAGTTTAACAAAAAAGTTTTTTTTTTTTTTTTACCAAATTCTGTGTTTTCTGTTTTGAATTTTCTGGATTCCATTTTGATGGTTTAATTAAATGTTAATAATCATGATAATTATTTTTTTTAAAGTCATTTCTATGAAATGTTTTATTTTTGTTTTTTTCAGAAATGCTGTGTTGTGTATTTTAATTTGCAATCAAACAAAGGCATAAAACATTAATTTATCTTTTAACCATATACCATTACACAAAATGTTATGTCAAACAAAGTGCTGCAAAACAGAGCTTTACAAAACATTGAAGAAAAATAGTGATTATTCCTTTAAAAAATTAAGTTTTATTAATGTATTATTAGTAGTAGTAGTAGTATTACATTTAGACATAGCAAAATTCTACTGTACAACCATTTCTGTAACAATTTCTTTAAATTAAACCGAACCTTTATTTTGACGATTTGCAGTGAAGAACGTCTCGGGTTACAGATGTAACCCTTGTTCCCTGAGTAAGGGAACGAGACGCTACGTCGAATGACGTGATGGGTTCCCATCACGTCATTCGACGTAGCGTCGATAGTTCCCACGAAAGGGAACTGTGAGTTTCTGTGTTTTTATGATATGACAGTTTTTCTCAAATGAAACGGTAAAATGCTCATGAAGTGACTCTCAGAGCGGCTCTAGAGTTGAAGTTCATGCATTCATATGCTTATTTAGTGAGACTGCAGAGGCTGAAATCACAGCGAGCGTCACGCGTGCCTCAGTGTGTGTGTGGTAAAACGAAACCGTCCGTCTGCGCCATTCATTCACACAAACACACACAGAACATGCAGAATTCATATTTTAATAGCCTTTTTGCGGTTTAATATTCACAGACATTAATCTATATTGCGATTTGATTTAAGTGTACTGACCTACTTTTTATTTATTCCGCAAAAATTTGACAAATTCCGTAACATTCCGCGTTATACAATAAATTCCTTTTTTATGACTGGATTCCGCCCTAGTTTCCATCAAAATATTAACACTGAGGTCAACTTCAGTTGTTTTTAAATTGTGCTTTATAAATAAATATTGTATTGTGTTGTATGCAGCACAACTGTTTTCAATGTTTATTTAGCAAAAATATTAAAACGATTTCAGAAGAATCATGACACTGAAGACTGGAGTAATAGCTGCTGAAAATGCAGTGTTGCCATGCACGAATAAATTACATTTTAAAATATATTCACATAGAAAACAGTTACTTTAAGTTGTAATAACATTTTTCACAATATTACTGTTTTTACTGTATTTTTGATCAAATAAACTATCGTGTCTATTTGTGCCTGAACGGACACATACAAGCAAAATTATGTCAACATGTCGGTCTCCGTGAGTATCTTTGTAAACACAGCTGCTTATGGCTTAGGTAACGCAAACAAAGAAAACGGATGTGTATCATTATATTGGATCCACGCATTCAGTCTTAAAGTGACAGCAGGCTAATATTCTTGCTGCCTTCTGGCATGAATGTTATCAAACAAAATACAAAGAGAAAATCACTTTTGCAGATTTAAAGGTGGTACAGAGGTTCTTTTCGTCGACTGAGTTTTTGAAATGAGCGCATGCATAATAACCCCCCTCCTTCACAGCTCTTTTCAAGGGAACGCCTCCCAAAACTCGTGCACGAGTATTGGAACACGAGTGTTTACCACCGGCATTCGCTGTGTTATTAAGCAGGGCACACATTTAATGACTAGCTAAAACATTCTAAGACTATGCTCAACATACAGCGATTGTTTCCTGCTCCTGAAGCAGATTTATATACTTTCACATGGAATTTGAACACCGACTGTAATCGCAGACTGAACGCAACTGGCTCTGACTGGACGCGTTTGAGCGCGTTCAGTCATAAGTATCAATTTACATTCATAATCGGGCTTACAATCGACTTAAAGCCGCGCACACACTTAGTGGATTCATTATGTCGGACTCACCGCAGGTAACTCATAATCTGCAGTTGTTACTCCTGTCTCCTGACAAAAACATTGCATGCGGCGCCTGTGGAAAGTTACTGGAGCGCGCAGCCGCGCATCTCTCACAAGGAACGTCATGGCAGTGATTGACAAGCCAAAGGGCCAATCCGCGCACGTCTCTCACAAGGAACGTAATAGCAGTGATTGACACGCCAGAGGACCAATCGTTTACGCGATGATCGCGTAAACGGTTGGCTGATGTTTTTAAGGCCCTACCTCGTGCACAGATGATGTATATTAATATTATTCCTTTCAGTGCACCTAATAAATAGTCTTTTATCAGTTAGTAAAGACAGTTTCAAGTAATATTGCAAAAATGTATAAAACAAAACATCCTCTTTAGCACCTTTAACACAAATTAATTATATTCAATTTATATAGTGAAGACTATACAGTGTTATTTTAAATTTGATTATTCCTTTTCTGTACCTGAATACTTACCTGAAAAAATAAAAAGCACCGTTTATTTCATTTAAATCACCCCAATCATTCTAGAATTATTATTTCCAAAAAGAGCTATTCAAGTAATCTGGTGAATTTATTTCATATCACAATGTATATCCCAGAAAAACAAAATATCTCAAAGTCAGTTTTTTCCAACATCAAGCAGCCCTAAAATGCAGTCTTGGTAAGCATGAGAGACTTCTTTCAAAAACATTACAAAATCGAACAACTTTTGAATAGTAGTGAATATCATTTCTGTCAGCAGCACAACTAATAACAAGGGATCATATTCAAACCCTGATGATCATTTATACCACTGCATAATTCCATATTATCTGTAATAATGCATTTCAAGTGTGCTTGAAGGAACTCAATGATATTGTCTCGCTGTAAAAGTGTATAGGATAGAAGCATTAATCAAATGTGATTATCAGGGATCAGTAGCATTATCGAGTTTTATCCCTGTATTGTACTGTAAGCCACGGAGCGCATCTTAGCGCATAACATAACATAATTTTGTTCTTGTTTTGCGAATTGCCATGATTACTTGACATAGGTCGCTCTTGATTTCTCAGGCCTGTGGTGCGCTTGTCAGCAAGTGACAGATTTAAATAGGATTTGCATCTCAAACTAGCCTGTGAGGAATATGAGTTTGATTTGTTGATCGAGAGAGAGAGAGAGAGAGAGAGAGAGCACCTTTAGAAGATGACAGAAAGATTGCATTACAGCTCATACAGAAAAAAAAACTGTCGCTGTCAATGACCTTGAAGAAAATAGTCAGATGAACTGATTAGCCAAGGAAGAGAATGATGAGGAAGAGATGAGGAAGATAAAGGTGTAGAAAAAGATAAGAAGATAAGAAGCAGTGCAATAGGACACCACCACATATCACGTTTACTAAAGTAGCAAAGATGAATCCAACCCGACATGAGAACCAGTGGGAGAGCATTTAAATAGATTAGTCACACAGCCATTGCTTCATGGAGTCCAGGCAAAGGTAGTGAATGAAAACCTGAGAGTGAAGCGAGCAATGACTAAAGTGGCTCAAATTTGACAGTGCCGCTTCAAGCGCTTACTGGCACTGTAATTTCACCATACATATTTGAAAGTTAATTTGCAGGATGAAAGGTGTGCGAGGGACTCACGGCAGAAGCGTCACACTCGTAGACAGGCATCATTAAGGGAACAAACAGTAAGATGGAAAAATCAGGCACGGTGAAGCGGAGCATCTGCACTTTTAAGATGCCAGAAGACTTATGATATTTACGCTTTGGGTTTGGTAATTTGGCTAGCATGGTAATAAACATTGATGAATTATGCATGACTGTTACAAGGAGGCGGTGAAATGACCAGGTTTTGCATATAAGTTTTGCTGAAGTCAGAGTTGTGCATTACTTAAAAATGCATATTGCAGACATTTATTTTGCTTTGCCTCTAGTGCAACATATCAGATCATATCCTTATCTGATAAATAGATCTAACTCACAGACTTTTGTAAACGGGTGTATGATTCAGCATAATGTGATAAATGATTATTTACAGTTAGCTTAGGAACCATCAGAGTAAAATCTAGGGTTGGGAATAAAACATTTTGTTCCATTGAAGGATAGTTCAACCAAAAACCAATTACTCACCCTCATGTCATTCCAAACCCGTTAGACTTTCGTTCATCTTCGGAACACAAATGAAGACATTTTTGATGAAATCTAAGAGCTTTCTGTCCCTCCATAGACAGCTATTTAACTACTACTTTGACCCTTCAAAAAGTTCATAAAGAGATCATAAAACTAATCCATATGAATTGAATGGTTTAGTCCAAATTATTTGAAGAGACTCAATTGCTTTATATGATGAACATATTTAATTTAGGCTTTTATAATTTTCATTTTTGGGTGAACTAACCCTTAATGAAATCTGAGAGCTTTCTGTCCCTCTATTGACAGCCTACGCAACTACCACTTTCAAGCCCAAGAAAGGCAGTAAGGACATCATTAAAGTCCCCCTGTAGTCAATTATTTTATCCCTTAAAAATCATCTTTGATCACCAAAATGACATATTTAAAAAAAAATTAAAGTGAAAAAAAATTCTTCATGCCTAAAATAGCAACCTTGCCTCATTTAATATACACGGATCAATGAATATGCAAATTAGCCCCGCCTCCACTCATGCCAGCTCGGAGAGTCTACTGTTGCTGCAGTGACAATTTGTTGTTTGTGTTGTGGCTGCATGACATAAATGCACATCCTTGAATGAGCGTGAATTTCCAGCGTATTTACTTGAACTTATCAGGTAGGCTAATAGTTTGATCCATTCCAGAGGTGGCCAAAATCAGAATTTATAATGGACTGAAATTCACTGAATAGCTCTCTCAGAACTTGACGTGCGATTCCACACTGACTGAATATGCAAAAGAATCACGTTCACACGCTCAGAGCAATATTGTTTTAGCTATGTTTTATAGTATTAAAGTATTTCGAAGGACAAAAACATGAACTTTATTGGCTTTACTTTGGCGCGAGCCGCCCGCTATGCGCTCGCACACTTGGCACAGCCCAATTGCGACGGTTCTGTCATTAATTAATATGAATTAATGTAGATAGCCTTTTGCTTGACTACGTTATCCAACAGCTAATAATGTGTTGCTAATGTTACACACACCGTTCCTGTTCTTTATCACAGAGTCAGACAGCTGCCTTAATCAGTATCCTTACAAACGCTTTAAACAACTCAGAACGTCAGTGCAAAGGCTTATAGTTCATCATAACATCGTAATAGACTCGCTATATTGATAAATATACACAATTTTTCATATCGACAGAAAATTTACTGGGATAACTTGGCTTCTCTTGAGACTTTCCTACTTCAGAGCAGTCATAGTTAATGATATATAACGTTGTTGTGATTGGTTACAAGGTAGTCTGTGACTTCACAAACACCACCGATTTCAAACCGCGGGTTTTTGGTTTCCTGCAGTTTCAAACATAAAATACTCAGCAATGGTGCTGATTTATGAATCTGCACATGGTTTGTCTTAAAGCATATTAAAAACACTACATAGACATATAAACAACATTAAAAACTTGATTTTCACCACAGGGGATCTTTAAACTAATCCATGTGACTCCAGTGGTTTAACCTCAAATTTATAAAGTGACATGAGTGCTTTGTTTGCGCAAAAAAACATAATTCACAACTTTATTTACAAAATATTAATCTCCAATGCGCGTTCCAACAACACCACGGCGCATGCGTGTTGAGTTGACGCAAGAGCAGACTTTAGTTATGAAACATTCAAGTGGCAACCTCCCCCAGTTTCTCATGAAGCCAATACGGAAGTGACTTAAACTGCGATTCATCGACTGGCCGCTAGGGACAGGCTCCAAAAGTGAGCAGAATCTCATTGACCCCCAAGTTAAAACAGCCAAGTTTACAGCAGGAAAAAACATGTTTACAACCTGGTTCAAATTGTGGATTTGGTCTATACTGCTAATTTTGCCCTTCATGACAACTCTGAGGGGGGTGAATTTTTTTTATAACTCATCCGTTTAAATTATATTAAGCCTTAAAGTTCTGCATAATTAAGGGCGTGGTCACTTGAGTGACAGGTAGATTGCCGCTGCTGTCTGTGAGCCGTCATGTTACCTCAGCAGCTAATCTCAGCCGTATTTGTGCTCTTTTTCTGGATTATTTTACACAATATATGGCTTGCTGCATTATACTCGAGACAGATGTCCGTCTGTGTATGTGCTCGCATGCGGAAGATAAACAGAACACACGTTGTTGGATCGTCTTGGCATTGGCTAAAAGTTCTGTTCCTGAGATTTACTACAATGACAATACCAGGAGGATATACAACTCAGACAGCACTGCTTGGATATAACTAAAACTGCTGCACTATTTTGAAAAATTATATTTTGGACATGGGCTCATTTGTTTGAGAGAACATTTGAGAGATATACAGGTATCTGGTACCTATATATATATAGGTAAGTATAGAGTTTTACATTATAAATGTTGCTCAGATTGCATAATTTCTTGAAGAACGATGATGGAGAGCAAATCATTCTGAAGATATGTAATGCAAACAATGGATAATATATAAATATTTCATGGATTTAACGCTTTCTGTGGACAAAAAGTACTGTTTTTTGTTTTGCAATGGACATTTTACCAAAAAAAAAAAAAAAAAAATGCCACGGATTGGATTAATCTCGCGATCTCTATTTCATTTTTTTGTTTGCACTTTGTCTATCTTGTAAATTTGTATATTATTATTTTATTCTTTTTATTATGTGTCTTGTCTTGTCGCTGTTACTCTATTGCACTGTGGAGCTTCTGTCACTAAAACAAATTCCTAGTAACGTTATGTGTAAACAACATACCTGGCAATAAAGCTCTTTCTGATTCTGATTCTGATTATAAAGGTATAAAGTCCCATTTGATTTTTTTGTGTTATTTGCACACCCGACACAAATTAATTACTGGTGTTGGAGCATCTATAACTTTATCTTTAAAAAAACACAGTAGATTGACAGTAAACCTTTAGTACTTTAGACTGATGATGATAAGTAATTATAAGAGAATACCATACCTACTCAAATGTGCACACGTTTGGATTATAAACCCCAATGGAATAATTGACAAGACAAATCCAGAGCTTATCCTTATTTATCACATTAGAAAAACTGCAGTTTGCTTTTCTATTATTTTGACAGGACAAGAGCAGCAAATAAATAAACTTAAAGGAACATACCTCGACTCTTAAGGCGGTATAATCACTTGTCAACAGCCTCCTCAATAAGTTTTTGGCATAAATCCATACAAATACATAAAATTAATCCATTAGTCCATATGATTAATGAAAAATATTCAAAGTCTGTTCGCCGTTGCTCTCACGTGTCACATTCGCGGTCGTTTATTTTTTGAACGCGTTGAGTCAGTCGGTCATGTGACATTATCCAAAACAATGCCGTTTAGCCTTCATGAAGTCAAACAAAAAGTGTTGCATCCAAAAAGCGGCGAATTTAACTCTAATTTACTCTAAAAGTGTTTTTACGTTATTCTATTCAGTATGCTTCAGCACACCGGCCTAGCCATTGATAGCAGAGGCCTGTTAGCTTGTCTCGCTTGTCTCACAGATATATCATTAAGGGCTGATGTTGTGCCCTTCCTGGAATAAATGATTATCATTTTGACACTTGACAAATCAGAGGTTTTCACAGTTGCTTGGTTTTCTTTTTACGATTCATTGGTGGCAGCCAAACATGGCATTTTTTCTTAAGGGGATTATTTTCACACATTCATTATGTTCAGTTGATTTGACAGTGCTTTGGCTGTAACAGTATATCAAGAAACCTGTCATAGGCAACCAGTTATAATTTGCAGACAGTACTATGTAGGCCTAATGTATCTTCGGTTGAAGCAATTTTCCTTTATCTGGCTGCATTTGTGTCCCTTACTGTAGCCCGGCTTAGCCCCTAGACGGTTTACAGTTGTAGACATTGTTTCCTTTTTGCAGAGTTTTCCAATTCAATGCAGTAAGAAGACAGATAACCAGGAATTCTTGCACTTAAAGACAATGTTAGGTGTAACCTAATGGGTTTGTTTTATGACCCTGTTGACTATTGGTGCATTTAGTACTGTAAGTCAAGGGGTTTTAATCTTTTAGATACCACGGACCCCCAGATATGATCATCCTCATGTGAGGGACCCTCAGGACTCTCTTGCGGCCCCTGGGGGTCTCTGGACCCCACCCAGTTTGAGAACCCTGCTATAAGTCGCTCTTGCAGCAGAAAATGTCTGGAAAAGCCTCTAAAGCAGCAAATAAAAAGGAACTTGTCACTGTAGGGTACTATCATGAAGAACCTTTTTATATACTGAAGGTCCGACATCACATAGAGGCATGTTCTAGTAATGTGTGGTGGCATGAATTACAGTTTTTTTGCTTACACTTTTTTAAAACTTTGCCACCTTTTTTCAAAACTTTACGCACAAATCCAAGAATTGCACACATCTCTTGCAAAATGAAGAATAGAGAATTGTGTGTTGTGTTTTGCAAAAAGTGTTTTATGAAATTGAAAACTGAGTCGAAGGCCGAGATTTAGTGTTTGGTTATGCAGATTTGGTGTGTGGTTCTGGTGAAATTGTGTGACAAGTAAGAATTTTGTGTGTACGCAGTTGAAAAAAACTGTAAATTGCATGAATCATATTGCATGCAGCTTTCATATGAATGAGAAATGAGAGGCTGAGCGAGATCTCATAGCTCAGATATTCCTGTTATGCAGTACTTTTTCATGTCTTTGTAATATAGGGGAGAGTGGGGCTAGTTGTCACACTTCAATAACACTCCACTATTATTGCCCGAGAAAATACATAAATAAACAAGTTGTTACAATGGAACCTGGTACCTTTTCACCAAAATGTAAATAGTAAAATATATTATGAAACCAAAACCAATTATAAACAATTGTTTTGACCAAAGTTTGTAATTAACACATTTATAACATTTACAACATATGTAACCCAGTCTGACATGAAAAATACTCTTGTCCTGAGAGTACAGTTCAAACTTACAGTAAAAATCTACCCAAATTAACCAGTTGACTCTTGTTTGAATGTAAGTTAGTGTGAATTTATTGTGTTCACTTGTTTACCTAACAGCTACAGTATAGCAAAAACATTATACGATTATTTTTTTTGTTTGTTTGTTTGGAGTACAGAACTCATAAAGATTATTCTAGTTTATGAGGGTTTAAATACTGTAGGTGTTTGAAACTATCATACAAGTTTAAGTTCCTTATATTGACAAGATACTATTTCTGTCTGTTTATAGAAATATTTCCTTGAACTACAAAACTGGCATATTCACTTTTTCTCTCTTTTTTTTTTAATATTAGAAAGCAATTCCTTGAGGCTCATTTTCCTGCATTTCATTCTGTATTATTTTCACACTTCCGCTTGTTTGCACGCAAAATCAATGGGGCCTAAAATTTCTCATAAAACTCCAGCAGCCTGTGTGAAGCTAATAAGGTTTGCACAATGAGTGTGCTCTGAGAAAAAAAAAAGGATCTCGGGTCATATTCCATAGACTGCATGTGCGAGAGTGTTAAAAAGGCAGAGCATGACAGTGAGAGAAAAAGAGAGAGAGCTTTGAGTAAAAAGAGAATGAGCACAGAACGTTGAAAGTGAAAAGATAGGCCAGATAGGGAGATGGAGAGGATCTATTTTTTTTCCCTTTCTTGTCAGCAGAAGCCTCACTGGGTTTCTTTCCACCCAGGATTTGCCTACACAAAAGCATCCTAAGTAATACGGTCTAATCCCTGAATCCGAGCCTGGTAGGGAGTACGATAGATTTGTAAATGGTGCCCTTTACAAATCTGTTTTATTCCTTTTTGTCTTTTCACACCCATGTCATTCACCTTTTCATTTCCTTTCTCTCCAAAATGCTTTATCTGCATTCCTTAGTTGCTTAATGCTTTCTTCCTTCCTCTGCGCTCCAAAACGATAGTGAACGCTTAGCAATGTTAGAGCTCAGGATTGGATGTTCCTCATTCAAATATATATATTTATTTTTCCATCTCTTGAAGCCAAAACAGAATAATATCCATAACTTTTTGTTGTATTTAAATATATAACAATTTTCAGTCCTATTTGCTCTCCACATTGGCTGTGTTTTGATTGGACAATGTAATGTAAGACATTTTTTATATTCTTGAGAAGGTTGTGTTTAAGGTAGGGTGGGGTTGTGGGCTCAAAACAGTTTATTTATTTGTAAAATGTAACAATACAAATATATTTATGATGTAAATATAGTATCAAGTATTCATAAACATGCTTATGTTTCTAAAGCTGTGCATGCATTATGTAAATACTTATACATTTTAGATGCTGTCGGTATGTCCATATTGAGTGTGTCAGTGTATGTTGGACATGGAAACATTCGGTATTAATACTAATGAGATCAGTAAGTAGTAAGCTCCATTCTAGCCTGAATACTGCACAGTATACTGTTTATAAAATAACAAATGAAACCATAAACATTTTGCAACATTAAATATTTTGTATTTTGTTGTCACATGACTTAGAGCTGTTGTACAATACTCCTTCTTATGCTTTCCTAATTCAGCTTTGTGTAAAAAAAAAAAAAAAAAAANAAAAAAAAAAAAAAAAAAAAGTCTTCATAATTATAAATCAAAAAGATGTTGAAATTATGCCTAGTTCATTAATCACTCTATAAATAGAAGGTCAAGACCAGTGCATTGAGACAGTATTTCCCACATTTAGGAAATGTTGTAGGTCATTCAGATATTCTACATACAGTGGGTGCGGAAAGTATTCAGACCCCCTTAAATTTTTCACTCTTTGTTATATTGCAGCCATTTGCTAAAATAATTTAAGTTCATTTTTTTTCCTCATTAATGTACACACAGCACCCCATATTGACAGAAAAACACAGAATTGTTGACATTTTTGCAGATTTATTAAAAAAGAAAAACTGAAATATCACTTGGTCCTAAGTATTCAGACCCTTTGCTCAGTATTTAGTAGAAGCACCCTTTTGATCTAATACAGCCATGAGTCTTTTGGGAAAGATGCAACAAGTTTTTCACACCTGGATTTGGGGGGTCCTCTGCCATTCCTCCTTGCAGATCCTCTCCAGTTCTGTCAGGTTGGATGGTAAACGTTGGTGGACAGCCATTTTTAGGTCTCTCCAGAGATGCTCAATTGGGTTTAAGTCAGGGCTCTGGCTGGGCCATTCAAGAACAGTCACGGAGTTGTTGTGAAGCCACTCCTTCGTTATTTTAGCTGTGTGCTTAGGGTCATTGTCTTGTTGGAAGGTAAACCTTCGGCCCAGTCTGAGGTCCTGAGCACTCTGGAGAAGGTTTTCGTCCAGGATATCCCTGTACTTGGCCGCATTCATCTTTCCCTCGATTGCAACCAGTCGTCCTGTCCCTGCAGCTGAAAAACACCCCCACAGCATGATGCTGCCACCACCATGCTTCACTGTTGGGACTGTATTGGACAGGTGATGAGCAGTGCCTGGTTTTCTCCACACATACCGCTTAGAATTAAGGCCAAAAAGTTCTATCTTGGTCTCATCAGACCAGAGAATCTTATTTCTCACCATCTTGGAGTCCTTCAGGTGTTTTTTAGCAAACTCCATGCGGGCTTTCATGTGTCTTGCACTGAGGAGAGGCTTCCGTCGGGCCACTCTGCCATAAAGCCCCGACTGGTGGAGGGCTGCAGTGATGGTTGACTTTCTACAACTTTCTCCCATCTCCCGACTGCATCTCTGGAGCTCAGCCACAGTGATCTTTGGGTTCTTCTTTACCTCTCTCACCAAGGCTCTTCTCCCCCGATAGCTCAGTTTGGCCGGACGGCCAGCTCTAGGAACGGTTCTGGTCATCCCAAACGTCTTCCATTTAAGGATTATGGAGGCCACTGTGCTCTTAGGAACCTTAAGTGCAGCAGAAATGTTTTTGTAACCATGGCCAGATCTGCACCTTGCCACAATTCTGTCTCTGAGCTCTTCAGGCAGTTCCTTTGACCTCATGATTCTCATTTGCTCTGAGATGCACTGTGAGCTGTAAGGTCTTATATAGACAGGTGTGTGGCTTTCCTACTCTAGTCCAATCAGTATAATCAAACACAGCTGGACTCAAATGAAGGTGTAGAACCATCTCAAGGATGATCAGAAGAAATGGACAGCACCTGAGTTAAATATATGAGTGTCGCAGCAAAGGGTCTGAATACTTAGAACCATGTGATATTTCAGTTTTTCTTTTTTAATAAATCTGCAAAAATGCCAACAATTCTGTGTTTTTCTGTCAATATGGGGTGCTGTGTGTACATTAATGAGGAAAAAAAATGAACTTAAATGATTTTAGCAAATGGCTGCAATATAACAAAGAGTGAAAATTTAAGGGGGTCTGAATACTTTCCGTACCCACTGTATACAGAAAGATCACAAACTGTGCCTGATGAAACTGGTTATTTCTCAACTCTTTGTAGAAATTGTCAGGAATTTGGCACCTCAACATCTGCAGGGTCTAATCCCAGATTCCCCTTTTGTCTGCAAGTTGGTGTGGAAAGGACAACGGGACTCTGGACAGCCACTGAGCTGCCCAGCTCTGACCGTTGCAAGGCATCTTTCTTCCAATTAACCCTCATACATATGCACGTTGTGTATTTTTTTCCCCAGTGTTGAACCCAACCTATATTTCAGCGTCTTATATGTATCTATTTAAAAAACAATCAACTTTGGAGCCCTCCAAAAAAGGACAAATTGGGCTCTGGGGCCACTTCATATTGCACCATATTATACCTATGGTTGTAAAATCACAATTGTGCTGCTTTGCGAAGGCATTGAATATAACTTAGTCCATTCTGCAGCCACATGACTGTGATTAGTCATGGGGAGTCAACTCCAAAAGAGTCGATTAGCCCCAGAATAGCCCCAGAGTCGGGGTCAACTCCAGCACAGGAATAGACTTTCAGTGTTGACTCTGTTGCTGTGTCCGAAATCGCTCACTTGTTAACTGATTCNTTGTATGCATTATATATATATATATATATATATATATAGCCTATAAAGTGCATTGCTGTTGAGTGCACTAGAAGCAAGGAGTGAAAGAAATGAAGCAAGGAATTCGAACACTGACGAATCGCAGAAACTTTGTCAAATACATTTATCTTACATGTAGCTTGCTTTAGAAATAGATAACAGTCATAGTGACTTTAGTTTGTAATTATACATACCTCCGTGCCAGCTTTAGTATTGATGGTAGCTTATATTAATGCAATGAATATAGATTAGATTTTTCATGGTTAACTGGGTTTATAATCATTAAACTAACCATAAATAATAACAAAAAACTCACATCAACAATAAACACATCGATTACATTATTCTATACAGTTTTGTATGTAATGTACTCATTTTAGTATCTTTAAGGCTTCGTGTCAGGGAAAAATAAAGGAATTAAGTGTGTAAGGACTGCCATCTTGTCTTATTTATGACCCTGATTTGATGTAAAGTAATTTACATCGACTCCTACAGTGGGAGTCAGAGTCGACTCCAAAAAAACCTGGAATTCAACACCCCTAACTGTAATTAAAGGCCCCGATATAGTGTAAACGTACCTATTAAGCTCATGTACCCATTAAGCACACTACCATCTTTGAGCTCAGATTATAAAAAGGAAAAATAAAGTATTATCCTACTTGATGTCTTAACCAATTCATGTGTTTGTTACTACATACCTCCTGTAATTTCAAGAAAATCAGACCATTGCACACTGAGTGTTCACACTGTCAGACGGCCATTTTGAAAGTTGTCTGAAAACTTTTACCAAAAGAGGAGCCTCTTAAATGTGCATTTTTAAGGTGGTTACGCCTTTTTTTGGGGTAGTTATAACTACTTACTGCAAAATTAAGAGATTAATGTTTAGACTTTTGCATATTATAACCTGGAACCTGCATGTGGAAAATAATTACAGTTAGATCCAAAAGATAGTTTTAGCAACATAGCGCAGATGCTACAGAACATAGTTAGCTTACTAGCTGTATAAGATTGTTTGCTACACTAATATAATACTTTACAGGCATTACTGGCTTGTACTTTTAAATCCATAATATTATACATTTACAGTTTATTGATGGTCTGTGGTTTTAAACTGCTGCAATTTTTAAAGTCTTCATATTATTGTTAGGTGAGCATAAAGGGTGCACTACTATGAAAATCACACTGCTTCAGTGTGACATCAATAAGAAAAAGTATAATTTCATAGATATTGTCAATAATAATTGTTCATATTAAAATATGTATAAACTTGATACATGACCTAGATTATTTATTTATCAAAATATTGTCCTTTACATTTAATGTAATATTTATTTATTAAAAATTGTTGCTGCTCCAATTAAGCTAAGTGTGCTCCCTTTAAGCTCATCCACATTAAACGTCTATGTAAATACTTCATAAACAGACTTTAAATATTAACGGATGGTTGTCACTTTAAGTTAATCTTTATAAAATGATTAATAACTTATTTTCACAGCCTTAAAGGGTTGGTTCACCCAAAAATAAAAATTACCCCATGATTTACTCACCATCAAGCTAGGTGTATATGACTTTATTCTTTCAGACTAATACAATCGGAGTAAATGTTATTAACATTTTTGGTATTAAATAATGTCCTGGCTCTTCCAAGCTTTCTAATGACAGTAAATAGAGATTTTGAAGCCCAAAAAAGTGCAACTATTCATAATAAAAGATATCCACATTGCTCCGGGGGGTTAATAAAGGCCTTCTGAAGCAAAGCGATGCATTTGTGTAAGAAAAATATCCATATTTAAAACTTTAAAAACTAAAATAACTAGCTTCCGACAGACGGCCGTACACCGATTTACGGCGAAAGAGTGAACTCTGACTTGACGCATGACGTATTGACAAACGCGGAAGTGCAGAGGATAGAGCAAAACAAAACACCGGTCATGAATTAGAATATATAACTGATCAAATTGAAAGCTTTGTTGCTAGATTTTAGTATTCTGGGTTTTTTTTTTGTGATTGACTCTGTACCTTCAAATAAAACATTTTTCAATTCTTTAAAAAGGTTGTTTAAAATAAACAAGATATTTTAATAAAACATGTTGTGAGCTTAATGGCAACAGGGGTGTGCTTAAAGGGTACAAAAATGTACCCATTAAGCACAGCCAGACTTTTTGCATTTAATGATGTACATCTTAATTGAAATGCTTTTGTCATTTAAAATAAAATTAAATATTATTATTTTAACATAACTTCTTGTACTGAAACCAATATCCTGTGCACTAAAAATGTCTCAATATAGATTTTGGTGACCTTAATAGGTACGTTTACCCCTACTTCAAACAAAATCAAAGAACGAACTGATGTGACGTCATTTTGAACAAAATCAGGTTTGTTTGGAGGTTGTTTTGGGAGTTCGAAATGGAAAAGTTTGCTCCAGCTGCAAAACACCTTCATACTACTATTGGTCCATGGCAGGAGATGTGCGCGGAACTTTTATGCGGAACTCTTCTCTGACTCATTTTGTGTGTCGAGGTAAGATCTCCATGAGTGAAAAAATGAACACACTGGATAGCCGTTTTATAGTAGAAATGAGGCACTGACACTGTAAAGCGCCTTGCTTTTAAACAATATGTTGAATAAAATGTCATATAAATAAACTGCTAATTTGCAGAGCTCGTGCTAACGTACCCATGATGTTGTTGTCAGATGCTTTTCTTATGCTTTCGATAAAAAATGCTTGCTGTTTTCTCATTTTTGTTGTGTGTATATTTTGTTACTGAGAGGAAAGCGTGCAGTACATACGTACATACTTATCTCACCGTCGCTCTAAGCAGTGTGGGCGGCGTCTGTTCACATATTTCGAACTTCGTTTTACCCCTAAACGAAGAACAAAAACTTCGCCTTAAGTATATCGGGGCCTTAACTTACCAGTTAGTGCCTATTTTGGTTCATTTTTGATAGTTAAATTATTTTTATAGTCGACTAGTGCTTGTGCTTTCACCCTTCAGTCTGCTTGGCCTATATTGACTTCAGATTACCTCATCTCCTGTGTGCTCTGATTGAAGCCTCTGAATCATCAACCACTGTCCAGCTAGAGTTTCCACACTGTCTGAGTAGGATTAATCTATTCTACGCACTCTCCCTTTTCTTCTGTGGCTGCGTCCAAAAGTTAAAATGCGCTGCCTTTGCCGACAGCATATGGAAGCAGGAAGGCATCAAGGCACATCTGAATAAATTTTAGTTTCAGATCTGTAACACAAAAACGTAGCATTCATTTCTGCAGTAGGTAGAAAGAATACAAAGAAGCTGAAGGACCATTTGATAAAGTAAATTAATTCAAAAATGTAAAAATTGTGTCCTTTTTTCATTGTGATTCTATTTCAAGTTGAAGTATTTGACTGGTTATGGTTAAAGCTCACTTGAATTTGTTCTAGGTCAGCAAATTAGTCTATATTAAAAAACTGAAGCGCATGAACTGCTCTGTCTGGTTTCATTATCAATATAATGTTTAAAAACACAATTTAACAGGAAATCAAGCTCACAGACTAATATCTTAGCCATTTTTTTCTTTTTTTCTTACTAGAGTAAAATTTAATGTCAAAGAGAACATTAAATATTTATCCTACTGCCTATGTAGACATTAGGCTTATATACAGTATCTCACAGAAGTGAGTATACCCCTCACATTTTTGTAAATATTTTATCATATCTTTTCATGTGACAACACTGAAGAAATGACACTTTGCTAGAATGTAAAGTAGTGAGTGTACAGCTTGTATAACATTGTAAATTTGCTGTCCCCTCAAAATAACTCAACACACAGCCATAAATGTCTAAATCGCTGGCCACAAAAGTGATTACACCCCTAAGCGAAAATGTCCAAATTGGGCCCAAAGTGTCAATATTTTGTGTGGCCACCATTATTTTCCAGCACTGCCTTAACCCTCTTGGGCATGGAGTTCACCAGAGCTTCACAGGTTGCCACTGGAGTCGTCACGGAGCTGGTGGATGTTAGAGACCTTGCGCTCCTCCACCTTCCGTTTGAGGATGCCCCACAGATGCTCAATAGGGTTTAGGTCTGGAGACATGCTTGGCCAGTCCATCACTTTACCCTCAGCTTCTTTAGCTGGGTTCTTCAGTGGTCGTCTTGGAGGTGTGATTGGGGTCGTTATCATGTTGGAATACTGACCTGCGGCCCAGTCTCCGAAGGAAGGGGATCATGCTCTGCTCATTCATGGTTCCCTCAATGAACTGTAGCTCCCCAGTGCCAGCAGCACTCATGCAGCCCCAGACCATGACACTCCCACCACCATGCTTGACTGTAGGCAAGACACACTTGTATTTGTACTCCTCACCTGGTTGCCGCCACACACGCTTAACACCATCTGAACCAAATAAGTTTATCTTGGTCTCATCAGACCACAGGACATGGTTCCAGTAATCCATGTCCTTAGTCTGTTTATCTTCAGCAAACTGTTTGCAGGCTTTCTTGTGCATCATCTTTAGAAGAGACTTCCTTCTGGGACGACAGCCATGCAGACCAATTTGATGCAGTGTGCAGCGTATGGTCTGAGCACTGACAGGCTGACCCCCCACCCCTTTAACCTCTGCAGCAATGCTGGCAGCACTCATATGTCTATTTCCCAAAGACAACCTCTGAATATGAAGCTGAGCACGTGCACTCAACTTCTTTGGTCAACATTGGCGAGGCCTGTTCTTTAAGGAACTTGTCCTGTTAAACCGCTGTATGGTCTTGGCCACCGCGCTGCAGCTCAGTTTCAGGGTCTTGCCAATCTTCTTATAGCCTACGCCATCTTTATTTAGAGCAACAATTCTTTTTTTCAGATTCTCAGAGAGTTCTTTGCCATGAGGTGCCATGTTGAACTTCCAGTGACCAGCATGAGAGAGTGAGAGCGATAACACCAAATTTAACACACCTGCTCCCCATTCACACCTGAGACCTTACACTAACGAGTCACATGACACCGTAGGAATTAAAGATAACATATAACTTACCGAAATGTATCATCTCTTATGTAATCGTGTTTCAACATTGGCAAGACATCAATAAAACAGCTTGTGGACAACATGCCACGTAATGCCTCAAAGCCTCTTAATGTTCACAACTCATTAGTTTGCATGGGGGAAAAAAAGCATGTTGCTACAGTATACAGTATATATCATATATCTCATATTATCTCAAATTCTTTTGTCCATCCATTGAATGTCTAGGCAATCAATATTTTTAAGCTTTAAAATGTATGGCACATCATAACAGTAATCCATAATCAAGCTGTTTAATTTAAAGGGGACCTATAATGCCCCTTTTACAACATGTAATGTAAGTCTCTGGTGTCCCCGGACTGTGTCTGTGAAGTTTCAGCTCAAAATACCCCACAGATCATTTATTATAGCTTGTCAAATTTGCCCCTATTTGGGTATTTGCAAAACACGATGTTTTTGTGTGTGTCCCTTTAAATGCAAATAAGCTGCTGCTCCCAGCCCACTTTCCAGAAGAGGGCGGAGCTTTAACAGTTTGCGCTTCGGTTGCTCAACAACAACAAAGCGAGAGAATCTCACACATAGCTACAATGATGTAATGATGTACAGCCTTACATTGTTCAAACTGGAGTCGGACACTGATGGAGAGACTCAGGAAGAAGTTACAACTTTTAGAATGCAACTGGACGTTTCTGAATGGTTAGTGGGTAAATTTATGTAGTTGCTGTGGAGTTGATTCAACTCATCGACTAGCATGTGCCATCATGTGCCCCCGCAGCATTGGGGGAATTGGTGATCCTCTGCCCATCTTGACTTCTGAGAGACACTGCCACTCTGAGAGGCTCTTTTTATACCCATTCATGTTGCCAATTGACCTAATAAGTTGCAAATTGGTCCTCCAGCTGTTCCTTATATGTACATTTAACTTTTCCGGCCTCTTATTGCTTCCTGTCCCAACTTTTTTGGAATGTGTAGCTCTCATGAAATCCAAAATGAGCCAATATTTGGCATGACATTTCAAAATGTCTCACTTTCAACATTTGATATGTTATCTATATTCTATTGTGAATAAAATATAAGTTTATGAGATTTGTAAATTATTGCATTCCTTTTTTATTCACAATTTGTACAGTGTCCCAACTTTTTTGGAATCGGGTTTGTAGTTTTTTGCTGCTAGAGGTCACTTATTCAAAACAAAGGCGTAGCTTGATGACGCTTTGATTTCGCAGAATCATTGGATGTGTTGTCTTGATGTCTACAGCCGGAGAAAAAGAATCAGACAGGGCTCGGGCAGAAATCATAGTAATAGATGAGCTAATGTATAAAAGCAGGGTATTGCTAAAAGACATTAGAGTGATTGCTAATGAGAGACGAGCGCGACACACGGCTCGAGAGCAGTGGAGCTTTTATTATGCTACAGACGACCACTTCTGTTTCTTCCAGTCATGCGTATGTGGGGTAACCCAGCGCTGTTTTATCATATTAGATACATTTGTGTGTTGAAAGTTGTTATAATGCTACTCTGTGCGTTCACTCTGCGGCTACTATGAGACACTTGTTGCACACTGCAGTAAGCTAGATTGGTGTTATGCATGGTAAAACATGGTACTCGTGTTAAATCAATACTGTGTTGAGCTATATAACAATGATTCGATTTCTGTTGATGAATGTATCCAAACAGTTGCTCACCTGTCTAATAAAACACATAATATATTAAAGAGTCTTTGGTGTTTCAATAGTTTCTTCACAATAAAACCGAAATTGAGGGTAACGCGGGTATGATGTCATTGATAGGCGACACACGGACACGGTCCGTGTCCTGGTTAAAATTGCTTATTTCTTTGGATTTAAACATTCTTGGAAACATTTGGGATAATGTAAGTACACAAGTCAACAAAATATATAACACTGTTATAGTGGTTTTTGGATATTTTAATCCAAAAATATTACATATTGTGCCTTTAATGTAGCAAGTGAGAGGGTTTCCTGTATAGTTTACAGCATTAGTTGAGAGAGATATTTTTTTTTCCTAAAGAAAAATGGACATTTATTTCCAAATGAATTCGAATTTAATCGAATCAAGATCAGAATCGAATCAAATCGAGAAATCTGTGTCAGTACCCACCCATAGTAGTTTTATAGTGTCCATTTCCAGAGTCACGCTGTGTTCCACCTCAGGGCACTCTGCGTGCTTCCACATGAAGATATGGTGCCTTGAAAATTTGTCTGAACCCACTATCCTTCATACTAAAATGCTGTCTGTGAAGTCATTGAATTGGCTTTCAGACACAGGATTTGTAAGTCTCAGGGCAGCAAACAGGCTAATACCGTAGCTGTGGAGTCAGCACAGAAGGCCATAATTCGCAGGCCTTGGAGAATATTGGGTCATTGTGTTATCTATACTCGTGATGCTCTGGGAAACTTAATTTTGGTTGTTTGTTGGAAATAGTGTCATGCAAGGGGGTGTTGAGGAACATCTGTTAATTTCCCAGTGGTTGAGACATTCATAATACTATGTAATTTTAGCTCGCTCTCAAAGGCAAGCAAGGGACTGGAAGAAATCTCTGCAGATTGAGCAGGATTTAATTTGTATGGATAAAGAAAGTATCTGTAAAATACCCCCCTTGTCTGTTCGCAAAACCATCTTGATGACTCATTGAACTCAAAGTGGCAACATTATTTTTTTGTGCATGTTAATAAGGTTGCATATGACTGGTTTGAGTTTCATTTGCATATGCAGGATATTGCTGTTTAGCTTTGCCTGAGGTAAATACGCACACCAATTTCGCTGGCGACAGAAAAGTTCATTCAGAGGTGGCCTCGAAAGATTAGGAAGCTGCAATCTCTGAAGAAAATTAAGAAACTTATCAAACGCTTCTTATGCCAGTCTCAAATGACTCTTTTTTTTTTTTTTTCTCTCTCCCTAAAATGATTCATTTCTGGTCCTCAAAACACAAGTGATTGCTAAACTGATTCATTCTTTTATAAACAGCCATTTGGTACAGAGTCATTTGTAATCATTCTTAACAATGTAATCAATTTAACAACCCTCTATTTTTCTTTAGAATTTGACTGCAATTGCCGAGAGTTTTAGGTAATCCAATACTGAATATCACGATTGTGGCACAAAACCACAGATCTTTTTGTGCTGAGAAATTCTGATGACTTTATTGCCCATCACTTTGTAAATTTATATCTGCTTTTTCACTTCTCTCTGCAAAATGGCTTGCAAAAATAAAATGTCCCCATATGATTTTAAGGAACTCCTGAATGAAAAATAAACTAATAGGCAATTCACAGTTATTTTCTCTCTAGTTCAAAATACATATCACAGAAAGTAGGGTATAATTTTCACCATTCTTTATTTTAAAAAAAAAAAAAAAAAAACACTAAATCAAAAATATATTCAAATTTCATTGTAAATATCACAATGAATTGTGATTGGTAATATAATAATGAAATATAATCAGAAAGTTACAGCGAACTAGAGGTCAAAAGTGGATCGGATGTTCACGGCAAGTACAGTTTTACAAGCAGCGACAGCAAAACCCAACATAAGTCAAGAAGAGTTTTGAGGACGCTTGCGTAATGCCATCTCCATTTTAAGCATGTCTCTCAGTTCGTCAGGAGGCTGTGATCTTTTTAATTCTCCACCTGCTCTCACTCGATTAGCGTGTGTCTGAGTAATCCCATTAAAGTCTGAAGTTTCCTCCAGCAGTGCGGTCTCCGCTGTTGTTGCTCAGCTGGAGGTGAATGTGTCCTGAAATAAATACGCATGAAGATCTGTGTCCGTTTCTGCCTCCTAGGGACTGAGTGGCCTACGTTGTGCTTTTCAAAGCCAAATTTTTTGATTCATGATGAGCATTTGGCAGTATAGAACTGCTCCTTCTGTCTAAATGTAGTTATCTTGCCAATGCATTATAGGACAAATCAGCAACAGGCCAATGAAAAACGGTTTACAAAAAGTATTACTGGACATAAGTAATTTCGTTATGCCTAGAGGTTGGTGCGTCTTTGGCAAGAGTTCTCCATTTATGATTGTTCTCTGACTCCAGAGTTTAGTCAGTAGTCATATGACATTTAAGGCTCAGGTAACTGCATCCTGAACTGAGAACCAAAATGGACGCACTTCCCACATACATGTATATTCTCCTAATCTCTTACAGTTATGTGGGCAATTGTGATATATTAGTAAAATAGTGTTTGTGTAGCCATGATACTATTTCTGAGATCAGAATGCCTAAAAACCATATTTAGATTTAAAAAAAAATAATGAATGTATAATTATTTAATTAATTCACAATTAAAGATGCAGGACAGCTTAATGATTCAGATTCTAGCTGTTAATTTAATTTAATTTAAAAAAAAATAATTTTTGTGTGTGTTCTGAATATATCTTACAAAATATCGATATATATTTTTGGGGAGAGTTGTAACAATGTTTTACTACCATCATAAGTTTAATTTTTTAATAAACATGTAGGGATGTACAGTTCATTGCAGCATACAGTTGTCACATGTGCACTCTGTTCTGGACTCATTGTTGGACTTGTTGTTGTTCCATTTCCCACCACCAGTTAATCACCATGGCAACTGATCACCACAATCATCACACCCAGCTGTTCCTAATCACCCTCCTTGTTATCCCTTGTATATAAGCCCTGTGTTTCCAGTCCTGTGTTGTCTGGTATTGCTCATGTTATGTTGGTATATGTTCCTGTGGATTCCTGTTTATCTCCTAGTAAAGTCTTATAGTAACTCTATCTCCTTGTCGTGCGCTTGATGTACCAGCTACCGTAACAACAGTATTGATTGATATATTAGAGTTTTTATTTATTTCAATTTATCAGTTTTAGTTAATATAGGACTTAATTATGCATGCTCCTTTCTACTATTTCTACATTAGGATTACCTTTGCGGTCATCTAATGCTCAGTTTTTGGTGTTTTATTTATTTATTAAAGGTGCAGTATGTAATATTGACAGCTAGTGGTTGAAATGGATACTGCAGTCCAAATTCAAAATACTGGAGAGAGTTGTGTCCCCCGCCCCCTCTTTCTCAGACTCGACGCTCACGCGGGTTTCCAGATTAACGACACGCAACAGGAACGAGCGCAATAGAGCTCCGGAGGTTGACGTCACACAATCTAAACTCCGCCATTTTGGCAGGCCATCAGGAGAGCACTAGAGCGGCTGTAGCATTGGTGTCGATAGTAGTCAAACAATAACTTAAAACCAGACATGTTTAGACCTTATAAACCTTACTATTTCAACATGCTGGACAGCTGCTGTGCGCCAGGATGCCAGAACAGGTGGGGGAAAGCAAAGGGAAAATCATTTTATCGTATTCCTAATGATCCCGATAGACGACTGAAATGGTTCACTGCAATAAAAGGTGCTAACCAACACAACAAAAAAACAGATGGTTGTATTTTTTATTTTTTTGTCTTTAACACTCTGAGGTCGGCGGTCACGCCGTCGATACCACCGCGTTTTTTTTCTTACCAGTGTGAAAGAGACTCAAAATACTCCGTCAATGTTGCACATACAATTAAGGGTTATACACCATTTTAATCTGTGGAATATCTTCTTTTATTTGTGTACACTCAGAGTAAAAACAAAATGTTGTGCTTTTTGTAAAATAAAGAAAACTAACATGATGCGTGATCTCTCGTCTCCCTCTGAACAAAGTCCAATCTGATAGTTCTCAGAAAATGAACTGTAACTTAGTGAATACTAATCACAAAAAAATTACACTTATGTCTAAAGAAACGTTGAGATGTCAGGTTTTAAATCGTTTAAGTCAAATCGAAAACAAAAATTCTCTGTTTATGTTATCTGTATGAAAAGAGAGCCATGTCAGAAGTCTGTGATTCACCTCATTATCCGCTAATGCGGCCACGCCCACGGAGCCAGCGCTATTCAGACGCAAATTCAGTCAATACATGCATTCATCGTCTCAATCGTGTATTTATTGTCTTGAAAAGTGTTTATCTGCATATTATAGCGATATCTGGAAACCTCTGTTAGTTCCTGGAGAGTCACATGGTGTCTGTTCTTCTATAGATACATTTGTGGACTAAAGGTGTACAGAGCGCCCTCCGGCTGCAAGTATGAATTGAAAACACAGTATCCAGCGTTCACAGTGATGACAATAAATATAGAATAAATATTACTCCTCTGTATAGAAAATGTATATAAACATATGAGAATCCATCAATATTTCTCCAAATCTGCATGCTTTTAAGGTCAATATAAGATTTTAAGAGTCGAAATGTGAAGCTTGAGTCTTAGATCTTTTTAATGATGTATAGTTTGTCAACTGCACATTAACATTTAGGCTATATAATATAACAAATATAGTGGCCTATATGAAATGCCATAGAGGTAGGAATGTTTAGACGCTTTGCATCACAGAAATACATTATATTTGAAAGTATATTAAAATAGAAAACCATTATTTGGTTAGAGACTTGAGACTTCTTTTAAAACATTATAATGGCAATATGTTCAATATTTTGACTTGTACTGTAATTTAACATAGGCCTATACAAAATTTTCTTCACATCATGTGCAATAATACATGCATGCATGAGATCACAAAAATCATGTTTTTTTTGTCCAGAGTGGACATTAATCCTGTTATCAGCATGATCACAGAGGGTTTTTTCACAGCCTACCTGACTGAAAGAGCTCATTATTTATGCAGGTCATTACACCTCATTATGCGATTCTTTTGTCTTCTCAGGTGTAAATCACCCATTATTCATGATGATTCACACCTCCATGCATACTGTGTTTCTTGACAAAAAGTGTCTTAGAAAATTTAAATCTCTCTATTGTTTTATATGAAGGAGTAGGCAGGATAATTTTTACTTCATTCTGAAGCAAAAACTCTACAACATCCAATACCCAGAAGTCTTGTGAACACAGATATAATATATTTTTTTTGGCCTTATTTCAGTGACTTATGTTTTTTGTTTTTTCAATAACCACGCATAAACGTTATTCCTTCAAAAACACAAACATGTACATACATGTCCCTCACATATTATTGTAGCCTAGTTTGTGCTGAATACAGTGTAATGACACTTTTGTCATTAATATGTTTATGAACAACTGAAAAAAGCACAAATGTCAGGGCATGTCAAAACTTCTCCAGGGCCCCAAAAATCCTCAGGGTTAATCTCAGTATTCCTATAAGTGTTGTATAAGGGTTTTTATGTTTAAAAGTAACCCTAAGAGTTTAAAATGTGTTAAATAACTGGGATGATATGCTTCATACGAATTTTCAGTATAATGTAACGTTACACATTATTCCACCGGTCGAACATACAACACAATTTTTCACACTCATTTCCATAAAAATGTCAAAAAATAATTATTGATTATTTCAAGGGGCAACTATGACACCTCATTTGGATATTTTCATGTCTGAGAAAAATTTGGGATTAAATGGGTTAAGATTTTAATGAGATTTATGATGTCTACTGTATTCAGAGTGATATAACGTTAGCTATGCTGTATACCTACAAACAAGGACAGCTAGGTGCCGATTACGTTACCTAACAACACTGTTGACTTACCCTTCCAATGACGACGAAGCAGGTTTTAGCCTTTAGTTGAATATTAATCAAAATTAGAATGTGTCCCCTTCAGGTTGTTTAATCTATTATACTTTGCTGTGTACATGTCTGTTTTTTTTATTAAAGTGCGCAGTGAACTCTGTTGCCTTGAAACTGATGCTGGCGCCATTCATTTCATATTCGCTCCCGGCTGTCGCTACCTGCCAGCATGGTGGTGTAAACATAGTGGGTCACGTGACTGCCAGAGCTCTATTGACAATGGAAGGTGACGAGCCTTACACTTTAAGTTGATGAGTTGATTTATCCGCATTTTAATATGAGTCTGTCTGGTCATAGAGCTTTTTAGACGGATGCCGAGGCTTTCTAGGTCGAGTAGAATCTGCAATCTCTGACCCAGTTCGTTTGCTGGCCAACTGGCAACCTGGGGTGTCGAAATACTATTGGGTAAATTGGCAGTGGGCGGGATCATAGAGACCAAAACAAAAACAGATATTCCAACACAGAATGCACATTACAAAGTAGAATAACTGGCTGTAGCATTGTTTTTCAGAAAAAAACTAGCATGTTTCGTAAATATATATTATGGAAATTTTATGCTTTAGTACAGTAATAAATAAATAATACACAACACCTTTAATATATTTTCTTAAACAAAATGGTATATAATTTGAATATTGACCATTTATCAGTTGAAAATAGTTATTGAAAATCAGTACACCCGTATATATGACCCCTGTAAGTTACTGGCTAAATAATACTGCTGAAAACTGAAAAATGTCAAAAAAAAGTCTGTTGCTGTTTTTTTTGTTGTTTTTTTTTTTTATCTTAATTTTTACTCTGTGGCAAAAATAGAATGGACAGTATAGACAGGAATTCACAGGTTCTTTGTTTCACAGGCGTGTAAAAAGAACCACAGACTGACCAGAGATCAGTGTTAGTCTCGCCGTCCTGAGAAGTCCTCTCCCACCATCATTAATCTTACTTTTCCCTGCTTTCAACAACCCCTGTTNATGTGATTAAGTAGTGCTTCCCAGCTTTCCACATAAAACAGTATGACTCAGCATGTATTCATGACATTTTATTTGTGAAATTCGAAAACTAGTTTTTCTTTTTTTTTTTTTCTTGGTTAAATTCTATGAAAATGTTGTCGCAAACCCATATATGCATGGAACTTTTTCTTCTTCTTTTTTCCATTAAACCACTTAAATCTCATAATTAAAGATTTCAGACTTGCAGTATGTTTCAAATTCTAGCTGTTTTCAGTAATAATAATTTAATTATTTAAAGAGCAACAACTCATTGAACTGGAATTATTTTATTTATTAAACATTGTTTGTATGAAAATACTATGCAGCGCCTCTGCATTCCAGCAGTTTGTTGATCAAAGCTGGATTTGTTCTTTAAGATCAAGAATGTGAAATGGTTATTGGGCTACACATTACTGGAGAATTCCATAACTACTCAGAGGAAGTCCCTGAGAAAGTTTGACAACCTCTCTGAATAGTTTGGTAAGTAAAAGGGCAGAAGGTCTTGAGATATTTGAGCACAAACATTTTTGCTATTCACAGTTTTCACCGGCCCTCACAGTCCTTGTGGCCACACTTTGGTGATGTAAAGCTGCAGACTGTCAAGTAGAAATGTGTCATAGAGGCCTAGTGTGGTGCCTGTGGCATTGTGGACATCATAAACATCTGTTGACTATCACAAGTCCGCAAGTACATATCAAATGTGGCATTTGGGACAGAGCCATCTTTTTCAAGTAGAATAGGTTTGGTGCGATAAGTGCATTTCTGCAATTAATATGACAAACTTGGACTACAGAGAAGTTGAAATTAGTTTAATTTGATCTTGTACTAGCCTTAGTTGAATAGTAATAATAATAAAAAAAGATTTATAAATATAGCTCAAATATTATTGTTAAATTAATAAATACAATTCTGATTTTTAGTAATGTGTGTGTTTAAATAATAATGTATTTATTTATATTTGACATTTGTTTCAATTAATTTAGTTTTATTTTTTGTGTAATATTTTACCTCTATTTAAAATCAAGATTTTCATAACTACACACACACACTGTTGAAAAAATATAATAAAAAACACTATAATTTATAAATGGAGATTTAATGTTATTGTTAATGAATTAAATTTAAAAAATTAAATTATTTTTTTAAAATAAATAATAAATCAACCAATAAATAAATATCATTATTTTCAATTAATTAATTTAGTTAATTTATATTATTTTAATCTAACGTTGCACCTCTTTTTAAAATAAAGAACTTCAGCTGAGGATATACATATGGGTCTGTTCTGATCTAAGCTTTTATTACAACACAGCTAGACTAGTTGATGGACAAAATGAAATCATATACTTGAAAATACTCAAATAAATAATCCAAAGAAATCCAGCTTAAGGTGACTTTATTTCACTATTGAAAATAAAGCATGAGACTTTGAGGCCAATTGTTCTTAAACTTTTAGACCAGTTTGGCTCTTATTTCATTTTTGACACACACACCCCCAAATACATCTACTGTAAAATTAATCCTACTCTTGTCTCACTATGCGAAGGCAAGGAACAATGAGATATTGCATTGACTTGAAATGTCAGGAATTACACGACTTGGCTTCAGCACCTCGCTTTGAGACCTTTATTAAAATGAATGTCTGAGGATTTAGCTTTCATGTTCCCCTGCACCCCAACATCGGTGTCTTATTTGTAACATTACTGGTCACAGTTTTGAGGGATTAGTAGGGTGGTTTTAGCTTATCGTCTCTGGCAGAGGCGCAGGAAGCTAAAACTGTGTCTCTGAGCAAAAATACAACTAAAACTAAACATGATATTAATATACCACAGTCAGTGAGGAGTTTAGCTAGACGGCTCTATTTTATTAGGGGCTAGCTACTGAAGATGTGATGCTAATGTTTTTATTAGCCCTGAGGGTAGCAGTTTGGGGACGGTGTCACCCACTGGTTTTTAAATTATAAATATCAGCACATACTTGCATCCAAATACAGGAAATACAAGTAGGCAAGTGATCAAGTGCGAAGACCACAAGTGTGGCTATACAGGTCCTTCTCAAAAAATTAGCATATTGTGATAANCATCAGTATTAAAACAATAAAAGACCTGAAATATTTCAGTTGGTGTGCAATGAATCTAAAATATATGAAAGTTTAATTTTTATCATTACATTATGGAAAATAATGAACTTTATCACAATATGCTAATTTTTTGAGAAGGACCTGTATCTTTGCAGTACTTTTGTCAAATTTAGTATGTGTAGTAGTTGCAATGCTCTAATAATTTGGTGGAAGTGCCAGCTGTTGGAGAAAAAATAAGCAACTGCAGTATGTTTAAGTTATTACACATTTTTCAGGGATGTTATGTGCATTTATATTAGTAGCAGACCTTCTGCTGCCATGATTGGCCCTGTAATTGCTGTTTGCTGCTATGTTTAAAGGATTAGTTCACTTTCAAATAAAAAATTCCTGATAATTTACTCACCCCCATGTCATCCAAGATGTTCATGTCCTTCTTTCTTCAGTTAAAAAAAAAAAAAGTTTTTGATGAAAACATTCCAGGATTATTCTCCTTATATTGGACTTCAGTTGGCCCCAAACAGTTTTACAGTTACAGTTTTACAGTTTTTAAAATTACAGTTTCAGCACAGCTTTAAAGGGCTTTTAACGATACCAGACGAGGAATAAGGGTCTTATCTAGCGAAAGTTGAATAGGGAAGGTGTAGGACGTACAGCATAAGCTTTTTGAAGAATACGGAAGGCGGTCTGGTTGAAGCACTTGCGAGGCGATCATTTGTGTTTATAAAACCGATCGTTTCGCTAGATAAGACCCTTATTCCTCGTCTGGTATCGTTTAAAGCCCTTTAAGCTGCACTGAAACTGTAATTTTGAATTTTCACCTTCAACCGTTTGGAGGCCATTCAAAGTAAATCATACACTTTAAAAGTGTAGTTTAATTCAGTGTTATATTGTTTGAGTAAAATGTGTTGCAAAGGAAACTTCAACTAAGTAGAAATTACTCATGCAAAAACTTGCAAAAGAAAAAATTAAGTAAACTTTACTAGTTTTTTTAACTAGTAATTTTAGTAATTGTACTAATATACAAGCAGACAAAGGAGACACATTCCCGTTTACTCCTGGTGTTTTAGTTTGTCACTTTTGTCCAATGTCAACCACTTCTGTCCTGATTTTTTTTCGAGGGGAGAGTCTACGGGTGGGCAAATGTATGGATTTTTTCAGATCTTTCAATCTAATTGACAAAATAAGCTCACGCAATTTACATTTGAATCCAGAGACGACAGAAAAACATACGGAGAGCATCAGCTTTCACTGAACGCTGAAATAGTGAGAGAACATTGTACTTGGTACATTTTTCATCTTCATTTTCAAGTCCCAAGTTTAAATCCCATCTGGCTAGCATGCATCCCATAATGTTTACACATTCGACCACATGAGCGTTTTCACCTCTGGAAGTGGTCAAAAGTGGACAAGCTCAAACAGGTTTTAGACCGCATTTACATATGTATTTAGCATTTTCCACTTGTGATCCGATCGACCAAAATGCATCTTAATACCAGTTGTAAACAGGGCCTATGTGAGTCGGAAAGGCTGCCGCTTTTGCATAGTTTGTGCTTGCTGTTTAATATTTATTTGAAACTTAGAAAACTTGCAAAGATTTACTTGTCATGGAAACTAACATGTATAAACCTTAATTAAACTATTTAATAATCAATTAAAAAGGAATTTATACCTTTATGATATTGCGTAGTTCAGAAGTGGCAGAAAAACGTTAATATCGATGAGCTCTTCCAGTGCGTCAGCCAAATGCGATCAAACCTAGAAGAAGAAAACTGAGAAAATCACTATTTAATGAAGGGAGTGGGGAAATGAGGCGAGCGGATTGAGATTGTTTGGTTTGCGAGAACAAGAAACAGAGAAGAAAGACTTTTGAAGGGTTTGTCGGAGCGAATGAGAAAGATGACAAGTCTGAAAGAGGTTTTCACATGCATGCTTATGTAAATAATGTGTTAATTACAGAGCATCCAGCATCCAGATTACAGACATGAAACAGGGGCCTCTTGTTGTGACCTTTCTGAATGGATATGCAATCAGACTCCAATAAATAGACCTTCTATTTCAAGTGCTCAGTCTCGCCCCCTCCCTCGCCCCAATCAGTGACTCCATTTCACTCTTTTTTATGGCTGCATCTTCCCATCAGCTCTCCTTGTCCTCTTCTTCTCTCATTTCTCATTTGCTATGATCTGTCTTGATTTGGCACTATGAGATCTAAGCCATGGGCAGACAAAATGGCAGAGACAAAGTTACAGCTGCAGATTCTTTACAGGTTTATTTAAAGTAATACCTTGATTTTACATTTTCTGTCACATAGATCAGAGTTTATTAACAAATTGTGGAGTGATTGCGGTTTTGCATTTTGTTTGAGTGGAAAATAAAACCAATGCTCTTGTTAAGGATTCTGTGCACCTCTCAACAAGCATCATGTGCTGCTTTGACCTCCAAAAGCTTGAAACAGAATAAAGTCCTAGGCCCCAGATAACATGAGTAAACCAGATCTTGTAATCATGCTAATTTGCTCTCTGGCTAATTTGCCTCTTCAAACGCATGTGCAGATTTGATTTGTATACTGGATTGAGTTGTTGATTGAGATAATTACACATTTATGTGTTTAAAGGAAAGGGCACATGCATCAATACTTCAAACTATGATCAGCAATGCACCAGTTCCCAGTCTGGGAAACCCTGACGTAATGTAATGTTTAATGCACTTCATGTTGTTGATAATGGGAGATTTTTTTATTTTTCTTTGTATTTTTATATACACAGATTACCCTACTCAATTCAGTGTGATAAATGAGTTAGGTCAAAGGTAATCTAAAAGTAATCAAAAAGTAGTCAGATTATATTACCTAAAATGTGTAATGTAACGGATTACATTACTAACTACAATTTTTGTCATGTAATTTGGAATCAACATTATAATATTATACTTTCATGAAGTAAACTTTCACTAAAAGCCTTCCTTCCGCTGGAAAAAATAGTCCCTGACCATGAACTGCAACAGAAGTTACATTATAACGCCATTAGATGGCGGCAAAGACTGTTGTTATGAGTGTGTCAGTCAATAGCGAAGACTTTTACACTGAAAAGTCTGAATCGTTGTGAAGACGGAACAAGACACAACTGATAAATGCTTTGACTAGCGCTGTCAGTCACGGGAAAACCCCTTAACTGTTAAAAGGACAAGATAATACATTGGACATTTAAACAGATTTTTTATTATGAACATAGGACTGACCTGAAGGAAAATGCTAAATCTGAATGCAGGTAATAAATTGGCTCACTCAATCTTTTTCTCACAATACTCTTCTACATATTACATTAAGCGTCAATGAACAAGATCAATTGAGAACTTACAGTTTACGTAGCTAAGAGTGGTTGCTAAGGGTGTTGTGTAGTGATACACAGAACCGTTGGGTGAAGCAGTCAGAGCCATGTTTTATCGTGAATAAAACTCAGCTATTGAAGCCCAGAATCAAGGACAGGAACTAACCGTTTTATAGAATAATTTTTAAATAATATATTTTTTTGTGTGATATGATGTGAGATATGAACTTAATTCAACTGAATGTGGGTTCATGCAACTTTACTGTGTTGGACTTGGGATGTTCTTGGTGCATTGAAAGCCATAATTCTTTGAATATCTCTTCATACAGTTTGTAAAGCTTTCTTACTACGTTGCTTTGTCCTCTAAATGCCATTTTTACCAAAATCATGTATGAAAATCATAATCTTAGGTGCAAAGTTGGGCTTCTCATTGCATAGACAGACATTGCAAAATGTAATATAAACTGTCTGCACTTTGAAAAGTCAGAGTTCCAATTGTTTCAGTCATGAGCACCATATTACACAGTTTAAGCAGAGTGAAAAGAAGTAATGCTGTACAGTAGAGTTCAGTTCATTGTGCTACGATGCGATGTATGTGACTACTCTGTTTCACACCAAAACTTTGCTGTGACCTACTTTTTTTGTTTCTATAAAAAATGGATTATATGATAATGCTACAGGAAAATGAGATAGTTCAACTTGTCATGGCCCGCTGCGTAATGTCAACACATCTGCACTAAACATCCCATTAAAAAGTACATAATCTTTTTGTTACCCACTCCAAAACGGATTACCCTTTGCCAAATTCCTAAGTGTGTTCCAGTGGAGTTATCACCCTTGAAAGGCTTCATGAGCTTTTGAAATGCCTCTTCACCTTTTGAGTAGGCGCTAATTACCCATGACTGCCTGCTACACTTTACATGAGGCCCAGCTGTGCACAGCAAACACCCACCACGCAAACCCAAGGGCTCGTTTCATTTGGTTTCCTTAGAATGACTCTACTGCTAATTTGAGCGTGCATCTGTGGCCAACGCTGGCCTACAGGTCTCACTAAACACACAGTTTAATGATCTCCCAAAAGAGAAACAGCCCCAAACAACTCCCATATTACACTGTAATTGCAACAATTATGTTGTGAGGGGAGGGGTCACCTGTAGGCTGAAGAACACGCTTGACTGCAGGCTGGGAAATTTCCAAAGCCTGTGTGCTGTTAACACTAACATGCATCGCTTAAAGTGGTAAATAAGTTTGTGGATTTATTCAAAGGAAGCTGATTATCCAGACAGTGGACTAATCATCAGTCATATACTGTAAACATGAGTTTGATGGTAATTAATTAAAACTGTGGTAAGACAGGGTATCTATCTATCTATATCTCTTTGTCTGTTCATAATCCATCCATCCATCCATCTATCCATCCCTTTGTCTGTCTTTTCATAATCCATCCATCAGTCCATCCATCCATCCATCCATCCATCCATCCATCCATCCATCCATCCATCCATCCATTTGTCCATCTGTTCATCATCCATCCATCCATCACTTTGTCTCTGTTCATAATCCATCCTTCCTTCCATCCATCCATCCCTTTGTCTGTCTGTTCATAATTCATCAATCCATCCATCCATTTGTCCGTCTGTTCATCATCCAGCTATCCATCCATCCATCTCAATATACATATCCAAGTTTTCAAGAAGTAGCTAATTTTAGAGAGTGAAACAAAAGTGAAAATGTGATTTAAGATAAAACTAACCTTGACTCAATTTTTCTCCTCTCACTGTTACACAGAGGACACGATTGCTTTATGCAAATTTATGATGTGTCTGTACAGCGGTGTCTGAATTTCTTTGATATAATGGTGCGATCATATAAACTATTCTCCAAAGCGTCCTGCTGAATTCTCAGATCTGTTTTGAGATCACAGGGAAAGCATGTTCTGCTGACAACGAATTCTGCGTGTGCCGAAGACGATGAAGACGGATTTATGCAAGACAGTCTCATTACACCAGCTTAATTTAACCTTTGCGGGTGAGCAGTTCATAATATTACCTTCTTTTTAATTGGCCTGTTTCAGAGTTTGTTGATAGTTATTGTAATTGCTGCCATGAACAACTGGCTTTGCGTTTAAAGGGAAGATCATTAAACATCCATCATGGAGAACGGAAGCAGAACTTCAAACGTTCACCAAGGGTAAGGCGTTTAGGGTTCTCCCACGCCGACTACAATTACCAATCCCATTGCCTTCCAATAAAAACGGAAGGCATCTTCCCCGCGTCTGGGAGGGGGGAAGATTCGGGAGATAGATGAATGAGAATTAACTACAAACAGATAAAGTGTGAGATGAAATGAATGTGCATGGTGGGGACATGAACATGCACAAGGGGACGTTTGCAAGGGCAGGACAAGGGGGAGGATTAGGTTCATTTAATCAGTACTAACGGCTCCACTTGTTTTCTGTAATTCACACCAACTCATTCTGTTATCTCAGAGAAGTGTTTATTCAGATGCATGTGGGAGAAGGGGGTTTCATTCCACTGCTCTCTCCCTGTACTGAATGAATGTTTTATCATGCAACAGGGGCAATCATAACCGAATGGTTAGAGATTCAGACTGGTAACCCGAAGGTTGTGGGTTTGATTCTCAAAAACTTTGCAGTATGTGTGTGTGTTCACTACTCACTACTCCTAATGTGTGTGCACTAACTTGGAAGGGGTAAATGCGGAGGACAAATTCTGAGAATGGGTTACCATACTTGGCCTTCACATGTCACATTCACTAAAAATGTCTTTTTTTTTTCTTTTTTTTTCAATGTGGTAACATCCAAATGATTTTTTATTCAATTAAATAAGTGATTCAGTCTCACTAAATTAGGTTACATCAATGAAAGAATAGTTCATCTAAAAGTGAAAATTCAGTTACCTTACCTAATGTTCTTTTCTTCTTCCACAGAAGAAAGAAAGTCATACAGCTTTGAACATGAGGGTGAGTAAATGATTACTGAATTTTCATATTTGGTGAACTATCACTTTAAGTGTCAGATTGAATCAGGTAAAAAAAATATTCATTTAAGATAATAAGGGCCCACTTTAAATATAGTTACATTTAGTGCCGTTTATTCTAGAAACAAGGAAATGAAATCCAGTGTGTTAAGAAGGATTAAAAGAAAGTCAATCAATGTATTTTAGCTGAAAACCAGTTTTGCTCCTAAGATAAAAATGCATTTGTTTATATATTTTACTAATACTCTATAAATAAATAAACTAAATGGACATGAAATGACATTGAAAATAATTAATAAAAAAAGTTTTTTTTTAATTAAGAGGTTTATATCATGCACCCATAGTTTTTGTTTGTGAGAGCCAGAAAGTTCCTGCAAAACTTATATAAATTATGCAAATAACTGTTTGTTAAAAAGAGGCAGAATGTGCAAGCGTAGGAGGCTTTGGAGAAATCAGTGAGTAGGGGTTTGAAGGTAATTGTCAGAGTAAACAAACCTCTATGACTGAACAACAGGGCCAAATCACCAGTTAACAAAATAATGATGGATGTAACCTCAGGGATGCAGGCGGGAAGTCCACAAATGAGGGAAATAATTGACGGACAGTGAATCCTTGACTTTGGCTTGAAGTTTCAGCCCAGTTCTGAGAGCAAAGCATTGTGGGAATTTGTGATTTGTAAAGAGCTTCAACCTTTCGGTGCCTTGATGAGTAAACCGCATGCTTTCTCTATTATTGTCAATGTTTTAAAGACAAAACAACCGATTGCACCCTTCGTTTCCTGCGCTGATCTCATTGAAGTTGGAGGAGACTGTTGTCAGTTCTTGATGTTTCAAACTCAAGACATAAAAGTCCATGCAAAGCATTTTGCAGCAGTATAGCCCATTTTACAGTGTTTTGTTGTGAGCTTTATGGAAACGTGAAAGAACTGTGGAAAAAAAAACTAAAATATTAAGTGTGGATACTCGATCATCTTTCCACACATAATCTACAGTACGTTTTTGAAGGAGTAAATGTTGTCTTTGATTTAAACTCTTTATGAAAACTCCAGCAGAAAGTTCTATTCTGGTGGGATGTTTGATTTCTCACTAGTAATTAGCATCACTGAATGAACATTAGGCTTTAAAGAAGGTGGAAAACAAACATCAAGAGCTCGACTGTAGTAAAATAACACCGCAGCTCTCTGTAGGGTACCAGCACTGATCCAATACTCTGATACCACCTCTAGTGAAGGGAAATCACCAAAGAAAAACAGAATAAAAGAGAGAAAGAGAGAGAGCCTGTGGGGGAGAGCATGAGGACTGGTGGGCGTTTGGTAAGTAAGAGATGAATAAAGGACTTCCATAATTAAGGTGCTATGAGTGTGGGCCTGCAGAGAGCGGAGTCTTTAATAAACATCAGATCTGGTTTGAAACACTTTTAGCCAGTGTCTCCCTCAATCTCTCATCTCTCGATTCTATTTCTACCACCATATCTCTCTCAAACACAATTTGAAGTGGAAAACACAGAAATTTTGTGGAAAGAGTGAGCAAAGTTTTTCAAGATAATGTACTGTTCACTATCTATCTATCTATCTATCTATCTATCTATCTATCTATCTATCTATCTATCTATCTATCTATCTATCTATCTATCTATCTATCTATCTATCAATCTAGTTAGACAAAGCTGTCATGACTTCAGAAGGCTTGGATTACATGCACAATTCTTATGGACAGTTTCTATGATGTTCTTGTTGTTATTGTCTTATTTGGAGTCTGACAGTCAGTGTGAACTATAATGTTTTTTTGGAAAAGAGCTGCGTAAATAATCTTGGGGGGAAAAAAAAGGTTTTTTCATTACACAAAAGAAAGAAAAAAAAAAAGAAATTAATAAGTGAGTGAGTAAATGTTGACCAAATTTTCAGGTGAACTATACATTTTGTTGGTGTAATCTTAGGGAAGAAAAATATGGGCTACCAGTATTCTATATATTTTCAATATTACAATTTTTTCAATTTATTTATATCAATCAGCATTTGATATTTAATTGAACACACTCAATCCGTCTATTTTTAGATTACCTTTGCCATCATATAACGCTCATGTAAAGTTAATCTTTAAAAGCACAAATACATTAAAGGGGACTTATAATTTTACAAGATCTAATATAAGTCTGGTGCCCCCAGAATGTGTCTGTGAAGTTTCAGCTCAAAATACCCCACAGATCATTTATTATAGCTTGTCAAATTTGCCCTTATTTGGGTGTGAGCAAAAACACGCTGTTTTTATGTGTGTCCCTTTAAATGCAAATGAGCTGCTGCTCCTGGGCTGCTTTCCAGAAGAGGGCGGAGCTTTAACAGCTTTGGTTGCTCAACAACAACAAAGCTGGAGAATCTCACACTGCCAAAATGAGGATTGTCAGTAACAGTGTTCAGCCTTACATTGTTCATACCGGAGTCGGACACTGATGAAGGGACTCAGGAAGAAGTTACAACTTTTAGAATGAAACTGGACGTTTCTGAATGGTTAGTTGATAAATTTATGTAGTTGCTGTGGAGTTGATTCAACTCATTGCTTGATAAAGACCTTCTGAAGCGAATCGATGCATTTGTGTAAAAAAATTAAAAAATAAAATAAAATCCATATTTAACAAGGTATAAAGTAAAATATCCAGAAATGGATAAATATTAAGTCTTCTCTTTAAAACAAATAAAGAACTATGAGAATGGTTATCATGCACAGACAGCTGGAAACTCTGTATTTTCTTGCAGTGTACGCATGTCAAAAAATGTATTCCGATCAGAAGCTTGTGATATATAAACGCGCACTCAACCCGATCACTTTATTTGTGTTCATGTAAAAACTACGTTCTGATTCATCAATCGGAATGAATTAATTCAGATTGAAGCAAAAAGTGTGCATGTAAACATAGCCAGTTTTTGACCAGTTAATTTTTATATTACTTGTGTAGCAAGTACAAAGCACAAGCATGGTTTTACAGCTCATATGTAGTAATGTAGGTAGCTGTGAATCACGCAAGTGACATCATGTCATAATGATTGAGCAGGACTGGGTAAAGTGTGTGGAGAAAGTGAGAGTGGAAAGGTGGCAGGAATACAACACACTTTGTATGGAAGCTCAAAACAGAAATGTGATCAAATTGCAAGAAGGCAGGAGAGAAAAGAGAGAGGGAGGTCAGGATGAGTCGGGATAGCAGCGCCGCAGGATGTTTATATTCCTGCAGAGCGTGGAGAGAGGTGAGGCTGTGTCGGACCTTCTGCTCACCTGTCACACTCACCCACCGCCATGATTAATGAGCAGGAGTGTGCATGCGTGCAGCCGGACACCGAGAAACAGAGTGTGTGCGTGTGTACAGCATTGGAAGGGCTGCTGTCAACCTCCAGAGATCTGAAATGTTTGTACAACATTATGCGAGAAGCCAAATGACCTGCCTTTAATGCTTAATTGATATGTAAATCATCTTTCTCAAAGCATTTCACATTTAACGGTGGATAAATCCCCTTTAGACACCTGGCCCACCACAAACAAGCACAGACACACACACACACGGCCGAATTTAGAATACGTCCCAAGGGAGACAGAACATTGCATTACTGGACTCTGACAAGTTGGTTTGAAACTAATGAGATAGATTTTTCATGCAAAGCCCATGTGAGTTTGGGCAGTTGAGGGTGCGATGTTGTTGCTAAAGAAGAAAGCAGAAGTAAATAGAGGAGAGAAAAATGTGCAGGATTTTGTTCAGTTTTTGGTAATTCAACATTTAAGCTAAATCCTTGGCGGCTAGGAGATTTACTCATCTTTCATCATCTGGCTGTTTTTTTTTTGTCTGCCTGACCTCACTTTACTCTCTCTTTAGCACTGTTCAGACTAGAATAAGTTTACATAGGGAGGCATAGTAATATGGTTCCATGTATATAATGTAATATAATGTAATAGGCTTTCCTGTAGCTCAGCGGTTAGAGCATGGCACTAGCAATGCCAAGGTCATGGGTTCGATCCCAGGGATTGCACATACTCAGATACAAATGTATAGTATAATGCAATGTAAGTCGCTTTGGATAAAAGCGTCTGCCAAATGAATATTTGATGTAATTTATATTATTTTTTATAAAACATAATATAATGTAATATTTATTTTAATAATTTGTTTGTTAATTTGTTGGTTTATTTATTATTTATAGTTTAGATTTTACTTTAATTAATATTTAACTATTATCACTGTGTGGATTTTTTTTGTCCATTAATCTTTTTTCCTTTAAATTGAATGTTTCCTGCAGATTTCATCAGCACAGGTATTGCATATCTTGCACAGTGTGAAAAACTATTTTTTTATTTTTTTATTTTAAATTGTGTATGATAATGTATGATAATACTTGTTTCTGATCACTTTTCTTTTTTTTTGGTTTGTTTTTGCTTTAATCGCAAATCTAAGCAAGAAAAAAAATGCCAATGGGGTAAGAAAAAATAAACTTAATTCAAGATATTCTTAATTCAGTGTTCTCTGACAAGTAAAATATAATATAATAGTACAATAGTAGAATTGTTATTGCTCCAAATATAAGTATAAATTAGTAATTTTGTTCAAATTGTTAAATCATATCAGTATTTATCTGCAATACACAACAGTGATGATCTCAATTAGGGTGACAACATTAAACTTGAGCATATTTATTTACAACCCCAATTCCAGAAAAGTTGGGACATTTTGTAAAATGCAATAAAATCAAGAATCTGTGATTTGTTCATTCTCATTAACCTGTATGTAACTGGCAAAAGTACAAAGAAAAATATTCCAATGTTTTCAAGAGACAAATGAATTGTATTTTGTAAATATAAACAAATTTTGATTTTGATGGCTGCAACACACTCCAAAAAAGTTGGGACAGAGGCATGTTTACCACTGTGTCACATTGCCTTTGCTTTTAATTAAATGTTTGGGAACTGAGGATACTAGTTGTTGCAGTTTTAACAAGTGGAATTTTTGCCCAATCTCGCCTGATATAAGACAGCTGCTCAGCAGTCCGTGGTCATCGCTGTCTGATTCTCCTTTACATGATGGGCCATACATTTTCAATAAGAAATAGATCTGGACTACAGGCAGGCCAGTCAAATACATCCCTTCTATGTTGTAGAGTGCCTACAAACCACTCTGACGTAGCATGTGCAGAATGAGGCCTGGCATTGTCTTGCTTCCTGGGAAAGATGTCATCTTGATGGCAGTACAAGTCTCCGTACAATCCCAGTACACGCCTCCACGTCAATGGTACCTTCACACATCTGCAAGTCACCCATGCCGGTTGGACTGATGCCCCCCCATACCGTCTTTTGACAGCTCAATGTCCGTTTTTCCCAAAGACAAGCTGAAACATTGACTCCTCTGACCACAACACACATTTCCACTGTCTTTTGGACCATCTGAGATGAGCTCGAGCCCAGAGAACTCAGCACCATCTCTTCATTGAACAGATGTATCGCTTTCTCCTTGCATAGCAGAGATTCGAGTTGCATTTCTTGATGCAGTAGCAGATTGTGTTAAGTGACAATGGTTTTCCATAGTACTCCCGACCCCTTGTGGCTGTATTTAACAGAATAGAATGACGTTTCTCATGTAATGCTGTCTGAGGGCTCAAAGGTCAAGCACATTCAACAGAGGTTTCCTGCCTTGCCCTACATGGACGGAGATTTCTCTGGATTCCCTGAATCTTTTCAAAATATTATGTATGGTCGATGGTGAAAGACCTTAATAATAATAATAAGTTTTATTTATATAGCGCCTTTCCAGAGCTCAAGGATGCTTTACAGTGTTCATAACAAGGAAGAGATAATACAAGTAGACAATGAGAGAAACAATAATGAACATGGAAGTATACAGAAAAAAGAGTCAAGTACAAAATTACAAAACAGGACTTGAGACATAACATTCAGAGAAATATTAGTAATAATGCAGTGCAATCAATGAAACAAATCAAGAGGTATAACATTCAGAAAACAGTTGAGTTTTGAGTAATGATTTAAATTCAGAGATATTATTTACACAACAGAGTGAGGGAGGGTGAGAATTCCAGAGTTTGGGTGCGATAGTACTGAAAGATCTGTCCCCCATTGAAGAGAGGCGATGCCGAGGGACAACGAGAAGGCCAGAGTTGGAGGAACGTAGTGATCGAGTCGGAGTGTAGGGGACAAGCATATTACAGAGATAAGGGGGAGCCAAGCCATGCAGAGATTTAAAAGTGAGCAGGAGAATTTTGAATTTAATACGGTAGGCAACTGGAAGCCAGTGGAGATCATACAAAATTGGGGTGATGTGAGCAGAGCGCTTGGTATGGGTGAGTATTCTAGCAGCAGAGTTTTGAATGTATTGTAATCTGGAAATGGAGCTGGCAGGTAGACCAATGAAAAGAGCATTACAGTAATCAAGGCGTGATGAGACAAATGCATGGATGACAGTTTCGGCGTCTTTGGTACTGATGAAGGGACGGAGTTGGGCAATGCGACGTAGGTGAAAGAATGCAGATTTGGTAATAGAGGTAATATGAGACTGAAAAGATAGGGTAGAGTCAATGATAACACCTACATTTTTAACAGTATTGGATGTTTTGATGTGAGAACCAGCAATTTCACAGGTGAGATTGGTAGAGATATTGGTGGTAAGTGAGGGAGTTCCAATGAAAATAATCTCAGTTTTGTCCATGTTGAGTTTCAGAAAATTTGAATTAAGCCAATCTTTTATGTCTTTTACACAAGCAGAGATTTTGTCTGTTTGGGGAGGTGGAGTAGGTGTGTAGATTGAGTATAATTGAATGTCATCAGCGTAAAAATGATAGTTGAGATCATGACGTTGTAAAATCTGACCAAGCGGTATGATGTAAATTATGAATAATAAAGGCCCGAGAACGGATCCCTGGGGAACACCTCTCTTCAGGGGGACAGTCGGTGATCGAAAATCCTTAACTAAAATTGTCTGTCAGAGAGATAGGAAGAAAACCAAGAAAGAGCAGAACCAGAAATACCCAAATCAGAGAGAATTCAAATCAAGTAATTCATGGGAGACAGTATCGAAGGCAGAGCTGAGGTCAAGTAGCAGAAGTATAGACAGAGAACCAGAATCTACAGTAAATTTGAAATAGGACGGTAATTAGATAGGACTGAGGGGTCGAGGTTGGGTTTCTTACCTTGCATTGAAAAATGTGATTTTTAAAATTGTTTGACAATTCTCTCATGGAATTTGGCACAAAGTGGTGAGCCATGACCCATCTTTGCTTGCAAAGACTGAGCTTTTGGTGGATGCTCCTTTCAAACCCAGTCACTATACCCTCACCTATTACCAATTCACCTGCTAATTGTGGACGGCTTCAAAACAGTTTAACTTGGATATTCTATAATCTTTTCACTTTTATTTTGCATCTGTCCCAACTATTTTGGAATGTGTTGCAGCCATCAAAATCAATATTCTTGATTTTCTTACATTTTACAAAATATCCCAACGTTTCTGGAATTGGGGTTGTATTGTTAATTAAATACACTTGCTTAAATATCACATAGGAACTTCTGTGCATTCACAAACCAACCAACAACTGAGGTGAACTTCCAGACATTACATATCAGAGACAAGACAAGAGACATACCCTTTCAGTAGGGTGAGTTTGCATATTTCCTGAGACGCTTGTCTGTAAAGCTGCTGTTGCAATGTGACAAAACACAGTCATGTAGCGTTTTGTCTTGCTACACTGCTACTCATTGCACAAACTACCTTGTTACCGGAAAAGCAACGTCGTTTTGAAAAGTTGAGCTTGCTATTGAAAAATATATTGCATGAATCCAGCCAATCACTGTGGGCTGTTTGTAGGCGTGCCGTCTAAAGCTTAGTTACTCAACTACATTGTCCTGTATGACATGCATTGACATTTTTTAGTATCCAATGTGCACTTTCATGCAGGTAAGAACATCTGCCAGTAACAGAAATGTAAATGCAATCTCAGGAATTGTGAGTAACAGTATTGTTACAACCTAATGGATACAAGTGCCTGCTTTCGTACGCTCCTGTTCTCTTTGCCCATGATTCAAAATACATCACTGTATTACATAATCGGACATGAAAGCTTAAATAAGACATCCCGTCGGAAATCTTCCATGTGATGGAGCTTTGATACACTGTTTTGTAGCGCTGGCAGGCTTGTATATGTGTGTGTGTATGCGTGATTCTGTATGTCAGCCAACACTCAGCGGGTGTGTGGGAGTTGCACGTATCGATCTGTTACAGATAGCTGGTGGGAGTTCTCTGATAGCCGCTCCAGATGCTGGCCTTTGTTTCAGAGGAAGACATCCAAGAGAAGACACTGACGTCTAATGGGGTTGAGCTTGATAAGACCAACTCTAATCCCTATCATTACTTGCTCTAAACTTTCCTCAGACTCCCACCTCAGCCCACCGGTATTTTGTCGACAATCCCCCTTGCAAAAAGGTGACTTATGTGGGGAACTGCGCGCTTATTTGCTGGACTGATTTTGGTTCGGTGCTTGTGAGGTTTGCAGGTGATGGTTGCAGGGTCTGTATTCCGTAAATCCGTCTGCAATAGCAAACAGCACCTGAATCTGCTTGCAAATCTTTTCTGGATATGATTCATGTGACTTGTTTTTAACTGATTTCCACTTAATCTGACTCCTACCGATGATAGGGCTGCACAATGTCAAAATATAATTATTTCCATATAGTATATATAGTTCTGTCATGAAACTCTAGATGGCGCAGGCTGATGGGTCCTTAAAGGGATAGTTCACCCAAAAATAAAAATTTGATGTTAATCTGCTTACCCCCAGGGCATCCAAGATGTAGGTGACTTTGTTTCTTCAGTAGAACACAAATGATGATTTTTAACTCCAACCGTTGCAGTCTGTCAGTCATATAATGCATGGCAATGGTAACAAAATCTATGAGAGTAAAAAAACATGCACAAACAAATCCAAATTAAACCCTGCGGCTCGTGACGACACATTGATGTCCTAAGACACGAAATGATTGGTTTTTATATCCGAACAGTAACCAAACAGTATTTATATCATTTTTTACCTCTAATACACCACTATGTCCAACTGCCTTGAGTGCGCACACGGCAGCCAATGAACTTTCTGCTCAACATTTAAATAGCTGGTTAGCATTCACAATAGCAATTTGCAGTGCGCTTTCAGAGTTCCTTTGAAACCCTCCACCCTCCCCAGCTCCACCTGTGCTGCGGATAGCAGATCTATTCTGCCAAGACCAAATGCATTAACATTGTCATTTTCATTACATATCTTAAGAGTGTTGTCATGATAAAAAAATTGCAGTATATTATATATTATTGCAGTATAATTTATATTATGCATAATGTGTATTTTTTATTTTTATAGATACTGTTATTTTGTAACGGAATGTAGTTTTAAGACATTTTTAGGCGAGAATATAATTGTTTAGACCTCAGATATGCGATTTATATGTAAACAAATCATGTTCCAGAGCTAATAGATTTGGCTTAAGGTCTATATTAAGTTTCAGAACTTTATATTTACATTGAAATTAAATCCTGTACTAACTAGAGCGCTGCTTTTGTATGTTTGACTGAACTGTTTGCTTGTGTTTACTTTTACTGTTATAATGGCTATTGTTGTTAATTTAAATATTATTGTTCAAAAAATAATATTTTATATAAATAACATGCCGCATTTTTTGGTATTGAGAAAGAGTCTGTTAGTGATTTTGACTTCAGTAAAAGTTACATTAATATGCTATTAGATGGCGGCAAAGACTGTCTTTATGAGTGAGTGAGTCAGTCAGTCGCAAAGACTTTTATTTTGAAATGGACTGAAACAAGGAAACAAGGACATTGTTTTTACTTTAAACAACATCTTATGAGATGCAACTGACAAATGCATTGACTGGTCACGGGAGTGATGACAGCCTGATGTTAAGGACAAAGACAAAGATATCGCTTTCCTCAGTGGACATTCAAACTGATTTTGTGATTACGGATATAAGATTGACCTGAAGAATATCAGCTAGAAGCAGGTAATACACTCGCTCAGGTGATCTCTTGCTCGTAATACTCTACTCTACATATTACAGTGAGTTTCAATGAAGAGACTCAATGTTCCTCCGTTACTTGTTCTGAAGTGACGTTTTAGAATTAGTAATGGAGACTCAACTGTTAAACTGTCAACTTGAACTTGAGATTTGAATCCGTGGCGGAAGGAAGTAGTTTCTCACAAAAGAGGGTTTTTAAGACAATCCATTGTTGTTTCTTATTTATTTAAACACTTGTGTCGTTGAAGTGTTGTATAAACGCAATATCACACATGTAGCTGTGTGATATGGCTGCATATCAGCATGCTATGATTACCTATGGCCAAATCACAGCTTTACTGATATACAGCCATATTTTTCCATGGACTTATTTAGTATAGAGCATTTCTCATAATTGCTTGTCATCTGATTAATCATTTGTAGAGTAGTGAAAAAGAGAGCTGCGGGCGCAGAGGTTCAGACCAACCGAGAACAGTCAAAGTCATTGATAATATGATAAGAAGTAACAGAGAAAGGGGAGAAAGAAAGACTGAAGGGTAAAGCAGAAGTGAAGTATTTCAAGAATTCCAGTGTATTCAGAGAAGTCTTTTAAGAGTCTAAGAGTTTAAGAATCTTTCTTTCACCTTGATAACAGAGCATTCATGGAATAAGAAATAATAATTGAAAGGTCTTCAAATTGCATACACAGTTCTTAAAATATAAACATAATCGAATCAAAAAGAGTTTGCATCACTTTTTGAGTTAGTACATTAATTTATTTTAATACCGTCTTTTTGTTTTGATATCAGGGTCACGATATTGCTAAAAGGACATATGAATGGAACAAAACATCATATGTACTGTATAACCCAGAAATTATAAGAGTGCTTCGTGAAAGAACTTTTAATGGGTCACATTATGAGAAACTCAGTTTTCCGTGATCTTTTCAAATAAATAAGTTTGTTGTACTATGAAAGCACTAACTTTCAGAACAAGAAGCTTCCTTCTGATGGCAACATGAGCACTTATTAAAACTATTGAAACTTTTTTTTTTCAAATTGATGTAAAGCAGGTTTTGCAAAGAGGCTGATATTGAGCATGGGGCAGCATACTTATATTGGACCTGACTGAAACCTCTCCACATGCCTTCGTGAAAAATAAAGCAAAGATGACGAACAAATGACAAGGAAGAAGAACAACAAATGAACATACAGTACACAAAAGTAAATACAAGCAAGATCTTGTTAGTCACCAGCAACACTCCAGCTCCAGACAAACAATGACACTCAAAGCTGTCCTGTTACTATAGCTAACATTACAACAACAGCATACAGTATCTTGGTTCTGTGAAACATAGCAAAACTAATGTTGCTCACGCATGGAGCAGAAGCGACGCAACCTTGGTGTTCGTTTTCAGGCCTTCCCTCTTATGTCTCTCCAGAACTAGAAAGCTTTTCTAATATTAACACGGGTCCTAAAGCTCTTCAGCCCTCTACAGACACACTGAAGATCGACTCACCATTGGCTACTAAATTTTTTATTTTACTTGCCAGACTTTTTACATGGAATGCAAGAACAATGCAAATGAAAAAAAAAAACATAAATCTAATATAAAATATAAATATAAAATATACATTTCAGACACTATTAAAGTCAAGTTTGTAATAAAATAACTAATAAATTACAAGCAATGGTACAAATAAACAAAAGAACAAAAATACTAATTAAATACTGCTTTTCATGTTTTTCAGGTAGTTGTTAGATACAGATTAGGTGGATTAGGTACAGAAATTGAATAAAGTAATCAAATGTAAAATAATACTGGATAGTCTTCACTGTATAAATTAAATAAAGATCAAGAGCAGTGAGTCAGTTGTTTGATTAATGTTAAAAACACAGGCAGCGGCAGGAATATTAGGCTGCTGTCACTTTAAGACATAATGCATTGTCTTTCTTGACTCTTTACATTCACTTAAGACATAACCGGCAATGCCAAAACCGGCATTTTGACATAATTTTGTGTGAAATTGTCAATTCAAGCGCAAGACGTGAAAGAGAGCTTAATTCAGTATTTACGTGCTCTCAGACGTGGTTTTCTGGGTGCATGCTTCGGATGTGCAGTTTGCACACATAAAACTTCTTCCACAACGCACGCAAGTTAAGCTTTGCGTCTTCTTGTGCTTGAATGTTTAGATTAGCATTACTCACCCTCATGTCATTACACACCCGTAAGACCATCGTTCATCTTCGAAGCACAAATTGCACCTTATGCAGGTGACGCAGTAAGCACAGTGAAGGCTTCCGTGTTTACTTCCGAATCCCAGCTTAGTATTGGCCAAAGCTGCACACGTGAGCAGCATGATACATGCGTGTGATGCTGACGCAGGAGCCGGCCAATAATAATTCAGCGTTCTGATGTAGAACCTTGAAGCGCTGGACGTAATAACGTGAGAATGACAGAGAAGAGAAGATATTGTTGAATAAAGTAGTTATTTTTAATTCATGTAATTTGTGTTCTGATGATGAACGAAGGTCTTACGGGTATAGAACGACATAAGGGTGAGTAATTAATGACTGAATTTTCATTTTTGGGTGAACTAACCCTTTAAAAACGCGTGCAAATTATAAACTTTCATGACGACGCATGAAAATGCATTTTTTTATAACAAAAATAAAACTTGATTAACATTATTTCCCCTTTATCATTTTGATATAATTGTTTCATGTTTATGTGTATTTAGACAAGCTGCAGATCCAGCAGTCATAAATTAAACCATTATGACTTGCCGATAGACATCACACACATTTAAAGAACCGAGACGTTTTAATCTCCACCAATTTACACGCCTCTCCATGTATCCTTCACTGCACACAAGATGATATTTATTAAAGTTCAGATCTGTTTCATTGAGCTGAAACGGAAAAATAAACAACAAAGGAAGCCCTAGGTTAGAGAATAAGCAGTGGCTGGCGGCAGCGCGAGGCTTGTATTGATCGCTGGCGTTTCAGAGCGTCTGAAGAACACAGAGAGGGTGTGACCGCAGGCTGAGAGAGGCTATCAGAACACAATCTCAATCAATAATACCGGCCTTTGTCTGACCACTGTCTTTGAACAAGGGAGTGTCTGTATGTTTGTTTGTATGCCGAGCAGTTTTTTCAGGGATCCAAACTATTTTTTTTTCTTTGGACTATGTAGTTGTACTGCAAAATATTGTTAATACTTTATAGTTTTGTCATTTAATGAGGTCAAAATTGAAGTGAACAGGCCTTAGATTATGAAAACTGGTCATTCCATTGGAGAACTGCTGCCCTCCCATTAAACCTCTGGGATTCACATTGGAGGAAGAGGATGAAATGTGAAGCAAAGTGGAGACTGAAGGTTAAGTTCACTGTAAATCTCAAAATATCCCAATAGTAACACTTCTTTTTAGTAATTTGTTATTATTGGTCATAATCTTAACCAGAATTAAAGGGTTAGTTCACCCAAAAATTCTGTCATTAATTACTCACCCTCATGTCGTTCCACACCGGTAAGACCTTCGTTCATCTTCGGAACACAAATTAAGATATTTTTGATCAAATCCGATGGTTCAGTGAGGTCTGCATCGCCAGCAAGAACACTCCCTTTTTAAATGTCCAGAAAGATACTTAAAAAATATATAAATATAAAACTTTAAGAATAAAAAAAACAAAATAAAAAAACTTTTAAACATTTAAAACAGTCCATGTGACTACAGTGGTTCAACCTTAATATTATAAAGCGACGAGAATACTTTTTTAACAAAATAGCAACTTTATTCCACAATATCTAGTGATGGGGGATTTAAAAAAAACTGCTTCATGAAGCTTCAAAGCTTTACTCGAATCAGTGTTTCAGACCGCCAAAATCTCATGATTTCAGTAAACGAGGCTTCGTTACGTCATAAGTGTTTTGAAACTTCAATAGTTCACGTAAGTTTGGCAGTTTGATACACAATCCGAACCGCTGATTCGAAACAAAAGTTTCGTAAAGCTTCGAAGCTTCATGAAGCAGTGTTTTGAAATCGTTTTTGATTATTTTTTTTGTGGAATAACGTGCACCAATTAATTGTGTACAATAAGACCATCAGTCCATTTTAAGAAATAGAGTAAATTTTGTTTTCACGTTGACTTTAAAACCCTTGCAAGAATGCTTTGCTAATATCTAAACAGGTGTTAAAATTAAAACACACTTTAAAGGCATTATATCTTCTCTGGTGAATATCAGGAGGAAAGCATCACTATAATTCATCTTTAATTCATATAATGTGTCATGCTTCCCCACTGAGATGCTTCAGCTGTAGCCCTCTATCTAAGGGCTTCAGTGTTTGACCCCATCTCATAGAGCGCTGGACAGCTTTATAGCCCACAGTGAGAAACATGAGGCCAGTGAATCATTTAAGCCTAGGACGAGATGATTAATTTTTGAGCACATGGTTTTATTAGCTCTGTATTTAATAGAAAATCCACTCTTAATGGCAGAATGATACACTGATCGCTAGAGGAACAAAAACCTTTTCTCTCTTTACAATGTAGCTATCACAACATATAAAAGCATTAGTTTATTTGTCTTTTCGTGTCCTTTTGTCGCTGTGAAGTGGAGAATATCGTCAGATCCGCAGCAGTAATGAGAATACGTACAGGGCAGGGAAAAGGACGAGACAGACAGAGGCAGACACAGGAAAGACAGCACTTCTGAACTGATTGTCCACAGACCGATGCTTCCTTCTCTCATCAACACGGCATCTCTCGTCTGACACCTCAAATAGCTTTCATTCTGTCTGTCTTGATTGTGAAGAGACTGGTCCACATTGGTTTGAACCTCTGACTGCTTGCCTGTCTTGATTACAGATGGTCAGAGACAGTCAGGAGACTCCCTGGAGCGACGTACACTCTCAGAGGTTGATCTTTCAGAGCTCAGGAGACTTTCACATTCATTTCAGAGGTCTGAGAGAGGAAAGTCACAATGAAATCAAATTTGACAATTCTTATTTTTGTATGGAATATTGCAGTATTTATTCTAAATGTTATGCCCGTGCACATCATTATTTAAAAAAAAACTAAAAAACATCTACCCTCATAATCTTTAATCAAAATAACTTCCCCTCCATTATGCAGCAACATCTCTTCTCTTCTCTGATGGTGTACTGGCGAGAGGGCGGGGCAACCTGTCACTCACATGAGACTGACCAATAGCACATCACAACCAAACATTTCCTAATGGACAAAATCAAGTCCCGCCCTATAGTTTTCTTGTTCGAGAAGCCGTTTCACTTAGATATACGTCACTATAGGGAAGAAAAGACTATCGCAACATCCGTTTCATGCTAACTTTAAGTATTAAGGCTTATAGTCAGGTTTTATTTGACACCCTGTCCAATAATGTTGATGTTTGCTTGTATTATAAGCATTTTGCGATATAGGCTCCTATATAGTAATATTCGTCCCAGATTTTTCTTTACAATATATGCTGTAATGTAGAAACTTTGTACTTGTCTAAAATATGTGTATACTCTTGTCACCCCTATAACAATCAATCAGAAAAATTAATTGAATTATCTGCAAATTACCAGTAACGTGTGTGTGTGTGTGTATATATACATATATATATATATAATAAATAAATAAATATATAATTGTAGAGGGTTGTAGAGAATTGAATGTCAATGTTTCTATTTGTCTATTTGCTCTCCATTTGTCTGGGACAAACAACTGAGCTGCTTTGAACGAGGTCACATCTGTGATTGCTCTTTGCTGTGGGCTCTCAGCAGATGCCAGGGAGGAGGATCCTCTGAGTCTGAAGGTCTATGTATGTCTCCTCAGAGCTATGTCTTTATTCATTGCTTTTCTCAGACTAATCACGGTCCTGAAGAGTCACAGTAGACTGATGTATACTTGTGCTGTTCTAAATGATCCCCCAATCTTCTGTTCTGTTTCTAGATTGGATGAAGAACCTTCCTAATTAGCACCAGGATTAGACATGAACCTATTTTACTTTGAGCATATCATATGACTGCCAATCATAAATATTTTAGAAAGCTTGGGTAAATTATTAGATGAATTTCTGGCTCAGACCTGGTATTTAAAGGAATAGTTCACCCCAAAATGAGAATTTTTCACTGCTTACCCACCCATACCTCTTTCCAAACATGAAAACTCAATTGTTAGCCATTTTATTTTGTTGTGTATATAATTTAATGTATTTTTTTTTTTTTTCAAAAAGGGTCACTTTCTTTTTAGAATTAATCAAGGACTAGTATGGAAAACAATATAATTATCATTATAGTACTCACCTCTCAATGCACTCTATCACAGAGGTTTGTGCTTATATTATTTTAATAGATTTCTCTCTTGGTCAAATCCAGGTAGTGTTATGAAAATGAATTAAATGCAAAATGCACAGGAGCTTACAGAGTTGTGTGTGAGATAATAATTCAGACATTATGTATAAATGACTAACGTTTATGAATCAGTGAATTAACACAAGCAGTTTTTCCTCATCAAATTGAATGTGTTGAATAATTATCTTGATTAGCTTTATTTTACGGAGCTCCCTCAGATCCCAAATCATTACCTTTCTTATGCAGAATATATGAATTAAACAGGCATATATTGCACCAATATATCAATATAAAGTCACTTGTTTTGTTGCTGAATAAATTTGTGTTTTTGACCCAAATCGGGTGAATTATTGATTCACTATCTCAGTCATAAAGACCATCAGTTGTTACCACTTACTGGCATGTATATTAGCCTTGCTGCAATTTTTACTGGTGTTACACTGTATTCCGCTGCACACCGATTACATTACTTTCCCACTGCAACACCGCCCCACTGTCGTTTAGATTTTTTTCTAAAAATAAAAACCATTTAGTTCAGTTGGACCACGGACGCTACAATTATAAACTGAAAGTGTCTGCTCTGCTCCATACAGCACAAGCTGCAGAGTTGCAGCTCAGCGGAGCAGGAGTCAGATTTCACTCATCACGTGACGAGAGTGAGGCGAGATGACTGACAAGACGATGGTGGAGGATTAGTAAATATCTTATGTTGTAAAATCGATCTTTGATATATTCGCTGATAGACTGATCTGCTGATAGACGCTTGCTTTAAAAGCTCCCATGTGTATCTGTGTAAGCGCTCGGTAAAGAGCGAAGATGTATTTGAAGTGTTGATCATTGTAGCCAATCACAGACATAGTGTATCTGTTGAGCTCGTGAACACAATGGCCAATCAGAGGTGTTTAAGAATCTGCTCAGCAGTGCTCAAAATGCTAGGGGAAAATGCTGGTATCGTCACATTTTTAAAATTTCAGTACCGACTTGGCATCGAAGTCGGTGCATTTGACAAGCCTAGTAAGAGACCTCAGAGATAAAACTAGTAACCTTTAAAATAGCATAATATGGGCACTTCAGGCTTTTCTTCACACAAATGTAGTGAATGACTTCTAAAGACTTGGAATATAGCACAAAAGTCAATTGGACCTCGTTTAGGATACGTTTATGTTGCTTTTGTGTCCTTGAAAGCTTCGATTCTCAATCATTGTAATTGCATGGGGGGGGTAGTATGCCTTACTTTCTCAGAATAAAGTAAGGCATACTGGTTTGGAAAGACATGAGGGTGATTTTTTTTTTTACTTATTTCTTTATCAATCCTATGGAAAACAATACTGGATATTGTCGTAAAGTAATAGTTCACCCCAAAAATATGCATGCAACATGCAATCACATGTTGTTCTAAACCATATGACTTTCTTTCTTCTGTGGAACACAAAAGATGATATTTTGAAGAATATTTAAAACGTTTTTGTCCATACAATGAAAGTCAGTGGGGTCCAGTGTTGTTTTGGAACATCACTGCATGCAATGTGCCTGTGCAGACAGTCAGTTCTAAAGATCAGATTCGAGAAAGAATGAAAAAGAAAAAAATTTCAGAATTGGGTGCAGTGTGAACAAAGCCTCAGTGACACTTAAACAGCCTTTCAAACACAACCAGCAGGTTTCATGTGACTGACACCACTGGCTGTGTTGAATGACTGGAACAAGCAGCATTGCTGCCTGCAAGGACTCCGTTACATTCACTTAGGTTAGTAACAAGAGCTCTAACACTCAGCTTGCGGTGAGAAGTTAAGACAGGATTTTGACAGACAGCATTTCTATGCTTCCCCCCCCCGTTTCTTGACAAGAAACGAGTATATATTAGTGGGTTTGTAGGTTCTGGCAGATGCTGTTGTCATGTTATTGGCACGGTAAGGTCAGTGTCAGGCAGGCTATTGTTTGGGATTTCCAGTGTTTGAGCGGTGAGGCTGGGAAAATCCAGGTGTCTTTACAGAGCACATGTATGGCTAAGGCATAAAGTGCAAAGCTCCGCGGCTCACATTCTCCTCCTCCCCCAGTAAACAGAGGACCGGCTGATGAGCAATCATTCCACTCAGAGTTATTTTCTCTAGCATTTTTCATCCTGTAACCATCCCCCATGCCGAATGTAGTTATTTTCCACCTACACACCACTTGCTTCAAAAGCTTTTTTTTACATTTCTTCGATTGCAATGCGAGTGTGCATGTGGCTGTGAATCTTTATGTTATCCCACTATGGTGCACATTATGTTCTAACAACAGACTATTTTACATACAATAGCTCCATAATAACTCATTACCACAGTGGGAAATAGTAAAAAGTAGTTTTTCTAATTAAATTCTTGTTTTTTTTATGAATTCAATGAATTGAATTTAATCAATTGTGCCATTTCTACTTTCGTCACAATGAAAGGCTACTTCTGAATGGCAGTGAAAGGACAAACATGCTTTTTGCTTGCAAAATAATGCATGTACCAACAGGAACTATTGCTGCCAAAGCTAGAAGCAAAACCTTGACCTGCTGGGGTCAAAAAGAGAGAGCAAAAGAGATGTCATGTGGCTTAACAGCATATTATCGGTAACTTTAAATACGACCCTTTCCAGTCCAACAAATCAGTTTGTAGTAGTAGTAGTCTATTTTTCTGAATAGAAAAAAAAAAAAAAAACATTAGGAAAAAATACACTAACATACAACAACCAGATACCATGGAGGGACCAAAGCAATCTCACAGCAATTCGTAAGTATTTTACGGGGTGGCTAATTCATACGAATTCGTACGACCTCACTTGTACGACCTCACTCGTACGACCTCACTCGTACGACCTCACTCGTATGTTTTTAGGGGTTAGGGGTGGTCCTTCCTGGTGACTTTTTTTGAAAAATTTGTATGATTAGCCACCTCGTAAAATACTTACGAATTACTGTGAGATTGGGTTGGAGGGACAGAACTGTACAGACTTCAATATTGTCAATAGTACTTCTAGATCAATATTGGTTTAAAAAAAAAAGGACTATTTAAAGCTGTATGATGAATCAAACAAATATTAATTATATAAGTAGTAGTAGTAGTAGTAGTAGTAGTAGTAGTAGTAGTAGTAGTAGTAGTAGTAAAAATAATTCATATTTTTAAATTACTAATATGGTAACATAATATTTATTAAATTCATAAATATAAATACTTGTTATTTTACTTATTTTATGAATAATAATAATAATAATATAATACATTATTATTATTAGTAGTAGTAGTGGCAGTAGTGGTAAAATGAATTAATATTTATGAATTACTGTAACCATTGTGGAAGCATAATATTAATTAAATTCATAAATATAAATACTTGTTATTTTACTTATTCATGAATAATAATTAATTAATAATTAAGAATAGTTAATAATAAAATTTTAAGTAGTTGTAGTAGTAGTAGTAGTAGTAGTAGTAGTAGAAGAAGAAGAAGTACACTGTAAAAAATAATTGCTGGTTTAACTTAAAAAAATAAGTTACCTGGTTGCCTTAAAATTTTGAGTTCATTAAAATAAAAAATTTGAATGAATACAATGAAGGCAATTAGTTTTATCAACAGAAACTCAAAATATTATGTTATCTGAACCACATTAATTATCTAAGTTGATTTGACAAAAGAAAACAAATACCAAATCACAAAAAAATTTTTTTACAGTGTTGTAGTAGTAGTAAAATGAATAATTTTTTATGAATTACTGTAACATGGTTGTATAATAATAAAGGTGCAGTGTGTACATTTTTTTATCGGCATCTAGCGGTGAGGTTGAGAACTGCAACTCCCTCCCTTTCGGAGAATCTACGGTGGCCGTCTGGACGACACGACAAAGATGTCGTCATCTGAGAGAGCAGAGAGTATCCTGTGTGAAGCCAATGAGGTTTCTTCTTACTTCTAACAAAGAATGGTCTCTGCTTCTAATAAACCAGATGACTGCTGCTACTGCTACTACTACTACTACTTCGTGCATTTTCAACGTAGTGATGATGCAAGCTGCCTCTAAAAACACGAACGATTCAGAAGAACAACAACATAGTGATGAAACGGAGTGTTTGTCCGTTTAGGGCTGCTGTAGAAACATGCCGGCGCATAATGGTGACTTGACATGCAGGGGGGACCAGTGGTGTATGAGACAGAAATGGCTCATTCGAAGGTAATAAAAACATAATGGTTCATTATGTAAGGTCTTTATGTACCACTGAAAATATAGTTATGTATATTATATTGCATTTCTGTCAATGGATCCTCCCACATTTTACACATTGCACCTTTAATGAAATTCATAAATATTATAATTATTATTTAGAAGGAGGAGAAGAATATTCCTCCATCAAGCTCAGGATACAAAGCAAATCTCATATTTCAATAGTGTGTTATTTTTAATACAGTACCACTGGCTTTAAGTCAAAGCAGACACAGACCAGACAGCTATTTCTTTTAACTACTTCCAGTATACAGTCAATAAAAGACTATAAATCATTACACCAGCAAGTATAAAGAATAGCACATACATTAAGTATACATTAACAGTCTCTTTAATCCAGCACATATGGACACTGCTGAATCAATATCATTTTAACTAGGACAGTGTCGATCCTTCAATGAAACGATGGCCCTCGAGGGGATGTTAAGAGATTCATCCTGTTATGAAAAGTTAAATGTTCCCATGAGAGGACTTTCACTCGTCTGCTTAAATATGAATTATTTGAACATTAAAGGCTGTAGCAGAACAGTCGGCGCAGTGGATGAGAATCACTATAGAGCCACATGGATATTCATAGATGAGGCCCTTGAGATTTTAAGATGTGTGTATAAAACACATCACAACTTGTAGAAAACCAGTCATTTTGTCTTCATGAGCAATTTAGCCAAGCATTATAATACAAGAAATAAAAAGGCAAGATGAACACCATCATTAAAAAGCCTCAGGTTGTTGGTTTTGATTAAATAAACTTGTTTTACTGCTTACTTTTCTAAATATCTGCTACATATAACTCCATATAAAATATCCTATGTATATCTCATATTACCATGATCTATGTTTTGGTGTTGGGCTCTTTTGATTTAATCCACCTATCAAACTCCTAGAACAGCAAATAACTAGGAACCACCTAAAACTGCATAGCAATGCCCCATCATCATAAGTGCTACAAATTTGTAGTGATATCTCAAATCTTGCAGATTATTGAGAAGTTTGATATTATATTTCTAAATGATTGGACATACAATATTCACCGGACAGATGATGTAATATGCATGATAATCTCAGATTTATGATATTGTGGTCCCCATATTAAAGGTGGTACAGAGGATCTTTTCATCGACTGATTTTTTTAAATGAGAGCATGCGTAAGAACAACCCCCCTCCATTTCGAGTGAACACCTCCCAAAACTCGTGCATGAGTATTGGAACACGAGTGTTTACCACCAGCATTCGCTGTGTTATTAAGCAGGGCACACATTTAACGACTAGCTAAAACATTCTAAGACTATGCTCAACATACAGCGATTGTTTCCTGCTCCTGAAGCAGATTTATATACTTTCACATGGAATTTGAACACCGACTGTAATCGCAGACTGAACGCAACTGGCTCTGACTGGACGCGTTTGAGCGCGATCAGTCATAAGTATCAGTTTACATTCATAATCGGCCTTACAATCGTTAAGTGTGTGCGCGACTTAAAGCCGCGCACACACTTAGTGGATTCATTATGTCGGACTCACCTCAGGTAACTCATAATCTGCAGTTGTTACTCCTGTCTCCTGACAAAAACATTGCATGCGGCGCCTGTAGAGTGTGGAAAGTTACTGGAGCGCGCAGCCGCGCGTCTCTCACAAGGAACGTCATGGCAGTGATTGACAAGCCAGAGGGCCAATCGTTTACGCGATGATCGCGTAAATGATTGGCTGATGTTTTTAAGGCCCTACCTCGTGCACAGATGATGTATATTAATGTTATTCCTTTCAGTGAACCTAATAAATAGTCTTTTATCAGTTAGTAAAGACAGTTTCAAGTAATATTGAAAAAATGTATAAAACAAAACATCCTATTTAGCACCTTTAAGTCCCCAAGTATAGGACCACAATATCATAAAAATTCCACTTGAGAATTACCCTATCAACCAACTCGGAACCACCCAGAACTACAAGGAACCACATAGCAATGGCCTACACCCTTAAAAATAAAGATTCTTGATTGGCATCTATGGTTCCATGAAGAACCTTCAAGAGGTCATATTATGCCCTTTTACAAAGTCTTAATTTTGTTTTTGGGGTCTAATACAATAGGTTTTCATGTATGAATGTATGAAAACTAACGTCATTTTTCACATATTTACATTGTTGCAGCACCTCTCTTCAATCTCTTCTCTTCTGTCAATAACACTTAATTCCTCTCTTTATGAAGCCCCTCCTTCCGAAAAGCGCAATGTGCTCTGATTGGTCAGCTGGACCAGTGTTTTGTGACTGGTCAACCACTTTGTGCTTGTTTTGGGAAGTGTCCCGCCCCTTACATAACCATTGTATAAAAGGAACTTTATAGACCTTATGTGCCAGAGAAACAAGAGCACAGCCTTCTTTAGAATTTTGTCTTTGAACTTCCGTTTCACCAGTAGCTCTGTATATTTCTATGGCATCGCTGTCGAAGAGCAATTAACTGGTCAAGTGGATTTACGGAAGACAGAACAACGAGCGCGGCGCTGAAAAGGTGCGGGGCTACAAAAGGTCTATAGTTTTTAGATGATTCTTTTAAGAACTGTTCATTGAAAGTTCTTTGGGGAACCTAAAATGGTTCTTCTATGGTATCACTGCAAAAAAAAACAACTTTCGGACCTTGAAAGAGTGTATCATCATGCAAGTGACTTCTGCATGGGCAAACAGCGCTCACATTTTCTTCAGAAATATTTGAAAAAATCTAGTTATTTTTGCAATTCCGCTAGTGACTTTGAAATGACACGCTTCACCTTTAAGTATATGCCAACAGACAGTGTCAGTTAAAGAAAGGTGAGTCAAATGTTTTTATCCAAAAAAAACAGTTGCATATTCTCATTTTTCCACCTGTTTCCATGACATTCTACCTGACCTTCCCAAAAGAGCAGTACACTAAATGTCGCAAGATCCACAAGGCCCATCTCTGCTACCATCTGCACTCCAAATCTGGGTGGAGCAGTGAGCCTGGAGGAGAGAAGAAATGTGAGGAAGAGAGACATCTCCGAGATCTTGATCTCAGCAGTCCGATCGCTGTCTAATTGCCGAGTAAGGAAGGCAGAGGTGTCCCCGATTCCCCTTTATCCATACATAAAGTTCCCAATTAGAGCTCCCGGTAGTTCAGAGTAGACGGCTGTGCTGGAGAGAGCCGTGATGGAGGCTTCCACCAGCAGGTGCAGAGCAGCTCACGGTAATTGACACACCAGGAGAGTGGAAAAACCCTCTCTCCGAGTTCTTTTCGAGCGGATAGTCGAGCACCTGACAGCAAATCACTAGTTTTTCCTTCTGTACTATCACTCACTCTCTAGTTTTTATCTGGCTCAGCTCTCCACTTCCTTGTATTAAAGGCACGAGAGATGAGAGATGCTCGTGTTCTTTCTGGGAGTATTTAGCTGCACTAGTCTCCAGAGTTCTGATTATAAAATGCCGCCCCATGAGCCATGTCGCTCGATATTGCAAAACAACCCTGCAAGTTGGTATATCTTTCATCGTGGTGAGGTTTTATCAGTCCATTTTAAGTGAATTTCTGCCTGCGATGTGCATTCCAAGTCTTTATTAGAGTTACTAGCTGAAATATGACCACATATTCTCTGATTTGTCTCGTCGGTCATGGTAGGTTGCACCTATGAGCTGATTTTCATTGATCTAAATTACCTGTCTGGTCGGGTAGCCAGCAGATAGGGAAATATGAAGGCATAAAATCTGAGTCCTTTCAGTTCATTTTCTATATTCTGTCTCTGGCAATAGACCAGGCTATAGGACCAATCTGCTTGAAATTGATTTTTGCTCTCGCAAGTATCAAAGATCAGACATATCAGCTAGGTATGGAGCTATTTCTTTATTCATTTCAATAATTCATGGTCTAGAGGGAAATGATTTCAGGGAAAGAGTTTTTCAATTACATTGTGGCACCACAGGGACTTCTTTTTTTCTCCCTTCACGCTTACATGTACGGAGCTCAGGAATAGATGGCTACAACGAGATATTGCTTTGAAATCTCTACCTATTATGATGTAAAGGTGAATTTCAAAATATACTAATAAATATGTAGAAAAGGAACTGGAATCATAAACCCTGTGGGACTGTGAAAGATAGCAGGAAGGAATAACAGGAGGAAAGAACATTGTAGTAGCAGGAAGAATAGAGAGAAGTGTATGCTTGTCAGACAGGCAGATTTTTCCCCTGTTAGGCTTTAAGACAATATATTCACCAGGAGTCAGAGGAGTTCACTGCAGCGAGTCTGTCGTATAGGGAGAATAATTGTCGATCTCTTTCCTAACCACTTATCAAATCTAGTATACTAATAACCAGTGTTGGGGTAACGCGAGTTACGTAATCTGATTACTTTTTTCAAGTAACTAGTAAAGTAACGCGTTACTTTTGAATTTACAAAAAAAAAAAACTTTACTTTTTTAACTTTACTTTACTTTTTCAAATAAGTAACGCAAGTTACTTTGTTTTCCAATTTATTGACTCACAGCTCTCCTGTCCTCATGAGAGAAATTGAAAATAAATACAGAGGCGTTGTGCGCGCTGTGTAAACATGATGGTTATTCTAGACTAGTTCTAGTCTAAATTTTAGCATACATTAATTTACTTCTTCTCCTGTGTCCTATTATTCTATTCCAGAATGACAGCACAGGTGAAAGGCTTGTTTGTTTTAAGTGCGCCCTCGATTGTACAGTCATGAATGTGCATAATCCTTCAGCCTGAGGCTTATTCATTTCACTTTTGGTGTGAAAGGGCCTTTACATTTGCCAAAAATAGAAGTTTTTTGTTGTTATATAGTTTCTATAAAAAGAAACGCAAAAGTAATGTAACGTATTACTTTCTATAAAAAGTAACTAAGTAACACAATTATTTTTTAGGGAGTAACGTAATATTGTAATGCATTACTTTTAAAAGTAACTTTCCCCAACACTTCTAATAACCTCCTAAAAAAGATTTTCCATTAATAACGAGCTAAATTTCAGTCTGTTCCTCATATAAAGCTTTCATATGGCTTCAGAAGACTTGGAATTGAACAAGTCTTGGTTTGAAAACTTGATTTGCACAAGTCGACTAATTTTATTATGCTTTTTTGGAGTTTGACGGACACCATGAACTCTCATTGTATGCAAAAGAGTTGCATGAGCAAATATGAAGTGGTTAGAAACAACTTGAGGGTTAGTAAATAATGACAGAACATTCATTTGTAGGTAATCTACACATTTATGCACAAACTAAATTGGGGTTTAACTGGTGGGCAGCTGCAGCTGATTTCTCCTGTTCTGTTTCCTTGGAGATTATTCCAAAATTATGAATGCTGATGCAGTTTCCCCATGGGAGAGCGCAGCTGTGGTCTCCTGGGGTCCCTGCTCTCCATCGCCCCTTAATTACTCCTGAGAAGTTCTCAAATTTAATGATTAACTGCATCAAAAGCGTTTTAATGAGAATTCATGTTTAATCATGCATCTTTTCTGTGGTTAACAACATGGTGTTTGAGCCTGTGTGCACACGTGGGGGAAAGTCTAAAGAAGCAGGTGTGTGAGAGATACCGAGGGTCATTTTTTATTATTTGACTTTAACTGTATGGAACTTGCTATTTCCTGGTATTTCTAATTCTGGAATTTCAATTTAGAAATTTAATAAGAGCCATGCTGTTTGCAGATTATAGCAAGCATGAAATAAACTTAATTGCTTGTGTTGCCAGACATCTTTTTTTTTTTGCAACCGCATTTTTCCATATTCCTCAATTATCTCTTCGAAAATGAAGGTTCTGTT
>RJVU01067793.1:10355066-10370449 GCA_003731715.1 Anabarilius grahami | reverse complement strand
TTAAAGGGTTAGTTCACCCAAAAATGAAAATTCTGTCTTTTATTACTCACCCTCATGCCGTTCCACACCCGTAAGACCTTTGTTAATCTTCGGAACACAAATTAAGATATTTTTGTTGAAATCCGATGGCTCTGTGAGGCCTACATAGGGAGCAATGACATTTCCTCTCTCAAGATCCATTAATGTACTAAAAACATATTGAAATCAGTTCATGTGAGTACAGTGACTCAATATTAATATTATAAAGCGGCGAGAATATTTTTGGTGCACCAAAAAAACAAAATAACGACTTATTTAGTGATGGCCGATTTCAAAACACTGCTTCAGGAAGCTTTGGAGCATAAATGAATCAGTGTATCGAATCATGATTCTGATCGCGTGTCAAATTGCCAACGGCTGAAATCACGTGATTTTGGCGCTCTGAACAGCAGATTCGATACGCTGATTCATTGTGCTCCGATGTTTCATGAAGCAGTGTTTTGAAATCGGCCATCACTTTTATAAGTCGTTATTTTGTTTTTTTTTGGCGCACCAAAAATATTCTCGTCGCTTTATAATATTAATATTGAACCACTGTACTCACATGAACTGATTTAAATATGTTTTTAGTACCTTTATGGATCTTGAGAGAGGAAATGTCATTGCTCCCTATGTTGGCCTCACTGAGCCATCGGATTTCAACTAAAATATCTTGATTTGTGTTCTGAAGATTAACGAAGGTCTTACGGGTGTGGAACGGCATGAGGGTGAGTAATAAATGACAGAATTTTCATTTTTGGGTGAACTAACCCTTTAAGCTCCTGGTACGTCTCTCTCTGTCTGTGTAATGTTAACATGTTGTTATTGAAAATGGAGAAAATAAATGGGATTTTTACTTCTGGAGCCCTACTGTTGTCTATTATTGCAGTACTGCTAATATAGTTGTCTCATTTATGATAAATCATTTGTGTTTTTCCTCATTTGCATGTCGCCTTGGATGAAAGCAACTGCTGAATGGTTATAAATGTAACTTTTATTAGGAAGTATCACAATAATGTAATGCATAACATTTTCCAACTTTCTCTTTCTCTCTACCTTCCTCAGTTTCTCTGTATCTCCTTCTCAGTCACTGTCACCTGCATTATTTAGTCCTCTACCTGTCAGTCCTACACACCTGAAAACCTTGTAAGACTCCAGCAGCTGTGCAGGAATCCTCAATGCGTCTCTCTTAATTCATACCTGCTGTGTCTCCAGCCCTGAATATCAAAGGTGAGGTGGAGAATTACACTTTGATAAAGACTTTAAAAAATATCTCCTTGAACAAATCTCTGCATCCAAAAACAGATCTGGAGAGGCCGGCACAGCATGTGAATAAGTTACTTCTAATAAAGAAAGGTAAAGTAAATGTAAATATGAAACTTATACTAATTGTCGAGAGTGATGTGTAAATTGTCATTAGCCCCTCACTGCAGAACACAAGATTCATAGGTTTAGGGATATGTAAAGTGGGAGGAGTTGGATCTGGATCCAACCTCGCCCGCTCAATCTTGTGTTCTGCAGTGAGGACCATCTCTAAATTCTTATATCATGTTCTGGTAAAAGCCAATTTGTGTTCAGCCTGATTATTAGTGAAGTTTGATATGGTAAACATTACTATTGCTATTGTTTCACATTTGGGATTTGAAAAACCCATAACTGGTAACTATTATATACTGTTTGTCAATCGTGATGTAATATACATTGCAGCATCACCTTTTCTTTTCACAGTGTCTTTAAACGATTCAATCAAGGATCCGGTCTCTAAACCACTTCTTTCCGAGATTTTACTCTGATTCGTCAGATGGCCGAGTCTGTTGTGATTGGTCCAACGCTTACAGCATGTGTTTTTTTTTTTTTTGAATTTGCTTTTGCAGTGAAAAAAACCAGTGTCTTCTCGACATGTCAACAACATGAACCAAACTCTTCCAGGCCTCAGCTAAAACTACAGTGTTTGAGGGTGGGTCAAAGTAGGCATCGTTTGCAGGCAGCCAATGAAGACTGTTGGCTGGCATTATGCAAATTTGTTATACACCTATATAGGTTCATACAGGAAGTAAGACTAGAATTACTGACGACTCGTTTCAGGCAGTTCAGAATCGGTTCTTTCTTTTGGGAGACAATTTCCTTTATTGTGCACTTTGATCTTTTGACATTTTGAAGACATTTTACATTCGCAAACCACTATATTACACACTATATGAAAGGTAATATCTGAAAAATATGGAAGCTTGTTTCCGCCACTGAATAAAAAATAAAAAGGTAATTTTGTTTATCTTGTAATTCTGACATTTTTCTCAGAATTGCGTGATATAAACTCGCAGTTGTGTTATAATGTGAGAATTGTGTGATATATAGTCGCAATTGTGTGATATAAAGTCAGAATTGTGTATTATAAAGTCAGAATTGTGTGATATAAAGTCAGAATTGTGTATTATAAACTCAGAATTGCATGATATAAACTCGCAGTTGTGTTATAATGTGAGAATTGTGTGATATAAAGTTACAATTGTGTGATATAAAGTAAGAATTGTGTATTATAAAGTCAGAATTGTGTGATATAAAGTCAGAATTGTGTATTATAAAGTCAGAATTGTGGGATATAAACTTGCAATTGCTAGAAATAAAGTCAGATTTGCGAGATATAAACTCGCAATTGCGTCTTTTTTCTCCGAATTTTGAGTTATAAAGTCACAATTGAGAGATATAAACTCACAATTCTGAGAAAAAAGGTCAGTCTCTTTTTCCTTAGAACTGGACTTGACAATTGCGACGTTATATCTCATAATTCTGAGAAAAAAAGGCGCAATTGCAAGTTTATTTTTCGCAATTCTGATTTTATTTCTAGCAATTGCAAGTTTATATCCCGCGTTGTGAGTTTATATCTTGCAATTCTGACTGTATAACACGCAATTGCGACTTTATTTCATGCAATTCTGACTTTATTTATCACAATTATGGGTTTATATCTCACAATTCTGACATTATAACTCGCAATTCTGAATTGGGAGTTTATATCTCGCAATTCTGAGATAAAAAGTCACAATTACCTTTTTTATTTTTTATTTAGTGGCGGAAACAAGCTTCCATAGGAAAAAATCATTATGGGGGAGGGATCTGAAATGAAATCTACACCAGAATGTCATAGAGACTGGGCTCTTTGGACTTGTGTCAACCAGCAACCATCTGTCCTGGTACAATTAACCTAGAAACCGTATTTCAGAAAAGAAAAAGAAAGAAAAAGGAAAAAAAACATCAACAAAAACACACTGAATTCTTTAGAAACCACATAACAACACCCAAGCAACCACCCACAACACACTACTGTGGTGGTGTCTTTTTTTTTTTATCTGTCAGTAACATATTTCAGTAACAGCATGACTGAAAGAAAAACAATAACTGTTTAATGCAAGTTATTTTACAATCCACTAATTTGAGCCCACAACCTGCAGTACTGCATGTTCTTGTAATAGTGAATGCTCTGGCAGTCTCTCCAAAAGTAGCAGCGTTCCAGACCACAGCCCTCTCTCTCTGTCTCTTTCTGCTGCCAGTCATATTTCATGAAGGTTCCATTTTGTGTGAGATTCCATACAGAGGTGAATTCTAAAGCAATACCTCTCTTACATTAGTCTGTTTCAATTGATAAAGTGAGAACAGTATAGGGTTGTTCACCTCACTGAAGCAAATCCTATAATGCATTGTGACAAGTTCGATGAAAAAATCCATCCAAGTTGGCAGACGAAGCAAGACAAATGTCGATTAGAAATATAATTTAGTCAATACGAAAAGTAGCAATAAATATGGCCTTTTTTTAAAACTCAATTCAATTCACATTTATTTGTATAGCACTTTCACAATACATATTTCAAAGCATCTATCTATCTATCTATCTATCTATCTATCTATCTATCTATCTATCTATCTATCTATCTATCTATCTATCTATCTTCTATCTATCTATCTATCTATCTATCTATCTATCTATCTATCTATCTATCTATCTATCTATCTATCTATCTATCTATCTATCTATCTATCTCTAATCTGTCTGCCATCCATCCATCCGTCCGTCCGTCCATCTGTCTGTCAGAATATATTGTTTAGAATCCCAAATTTCACCACTAGTGTGCTAGAGCACCTTTTTTAAAGACCCAGATCCAGTACCACATTTCCCCAGTATTCACATGTGTAAAGAAGGCCTGTCCACTTCCAGGCCTCCCAACCTGGCCGTAAAGGTTCTTTACAGGTTTATTCACAGATTAGCGTCGGCCCTCTGACATGTATGATTAACCCAAAGGAGCGCTGCTTGATGTGGAAGTTGTTTTTCCCGCAGGCCAGAGAAGATCAATAGTCTTTGAAGTATGTATGTGTGTTTGTTGGGTGTGTGGGCGAACAGGCTTCGCAGGAGAAATCAGACCTGTAAAGCAGTCTGATGTTGGCTTGTTCTGCGATCTGACCTCCACTCTGGTGAAGTGCTACCGATTCTACAGTAAATCCTTACATATAGATGTGCATGTGTTTGCATTTGCATACATTTGTGGATGTGTGTGTGCATGTGTACTAGCCCGGAGCATGTGTAGGTGTGTGTTTTGCTGTATGCGGGCTCTCTGTATTTCTCCACTGGATCATAAGTGCAAGACGCAGACCTGCTCTCAATGTGTCCCAAATGATTCCTTTGACTGATGTATAAATTGATGTACGCACTTCTGATATGCACACTTCTTTACATTCTCTTTTAAAGTCTGTCTAGTCTCTCTCTCTAGTTTTCTCTCTTGTTTTCTGCTCTGAGAAATATGATTAGGATCTTTATCATTGAACCACACGGCGAAAAATTATTTTCTTAATCAGTGTTCTGACTATTTTAATCAGTCTTGTTTTACACTACAAAATATTCTTAAAACAAGATAAAAAGTTAAAATTATTTGGGAAGAACCTTTTTTTTTGTGTCAGATTTATTTTTTCAATGGGGTAGAAAAAAGGAAAAAAGAGAAATATTCAGTATATAAATTATATCCTATGCAATTTGCTTCTGAAGTAAATTTGTCTTTATATCTATTTAACGTTTACATATTTTTCTGAAAAAAAAACACCATTTCATTAATTCATTCATTGCTCCATTTTTACCATAGTTTTGCTATTTTGATTCAGCTATCTGTGATTCTAAGATCAATATTCCCAATCAAAATGCTCTTTTACTATCAATTGAACTGAATGGATTTTGTGAATCAACCTGTTTTGGGCTAGATTGGTTGGTTCTTTTATGTTTGTAATGCAATTTAATAACAATAGTACATTTACATTTATGTATTCTTCATTTAGCAGATTCTGTTGCCCACAGAAATAGACAATAATTTTGGAAAAATAAAAAACACAAAAGATTAATCACGAGAAGCCAACAATTTTAGCAATGCCACAATACAAACATTTGATGTCAATTAAATGTCAATTTACAATCCAGTTCTTATTTGAATGGGAGGACTAATGTGAATAGAGAATTGAAAACAAAGAAACAAAAGACTGATTGATGGACAGAGACAAGCACACAGATGGCCAAACAGACAGAGGAAAAGTGAGGCAGTCAGAATAGATAGATAGATAGATAGATAGATAGATAGATAGATAGATAGATAGATAGATAGATAGATAGACAGACAGACAGACAGACAGACAGACAGACAATGAATGGATGGATGGATGGATGGATGGATGGATGGATGGATGGATGGATGGATGGAGGATGGATGGATGGATGGATGGATGGATGGATGGATGGAAAGACGGATAGAAAGACAGATGATAGATAGACAGACAGATAGACAGACATGGATGGATGGATGGAAAGTGAAGTGAAATGAAGTGAAGTGACATGTGGCCAAGTATGGTGACCCATACTCGGAATTTGTGCTCTGCATTTAACCCATCCAATTAACACAGCAGTGAACACACACACCGTGAACACACACCCGGAGCAGTGGGCAGCCATTGCTGCGGCACCCGGGGAGCGGTTGGGGGTACGGTGCCTTGCTCAAGGGTCTCACCTCAGTCGTGGTATTGAGGGTGAAGAGAGCGCTGGATATTCACTCCCCTCACCGACAATCCCTGCCGGACCTGAGACTCGAACCCATGACCTTTGGGTTACAACTTTTGGGTTACAAGTCCGACTCTCTATCCATTAGGCCACGACTGCCTATCTATCAAAGACAGGTGACAGACAGACAGACAGACAGACAGACAGACAGATAGATAGATAGATAGATAGATAGATAGATAGATAGATAGATAGATAGATAGATAGATAGATAGATAGATAGATAGATAGATAGACGGATGGACAGACCGACAGACAGACATGGATGGATGGATAGAAAGACTGATAGACAGACGGTCAGACAGATAGAAAGACAGATAGAAAGACAGATGATAGATAGATAGATAGATAGATAGATAGATAGATAGATAGATAGATAGATAGATAGATAGATAGATAGATAGATAGATAGATAGATAGATAGACATGGATGGATGGATGGATAGAAAGACTGATAGATAGACAGACAAACAGATAGACAGATAGACAGACGGTCAGACAGACAGACAGACAGACAGACGGTCAGATAGATAGATAGATAGATAGATAGATAGACAATAGATGAATTAATTCATGAATTAACTCTATTAGTTTGAATACCCAAAGGTCATGTCTGTTAAATTCAGTCAATTAAATATCGATACCCATCATTTTTCAGCTCCGCAAACACACGCACAAACAACAGAAGTATCTTAGACACAGAGACATGTTATTTTAGGCAGTAATCACTGTTTTAAAAAGTGATGGAGACATTACTGAAAGGTCGCTGTGACCGTTCATCCGTTCAGAATAACTGTTGGGCTGTTTTCGCACGCGTTCAGTGCATTCAGCAGCGAGCGCCCGTCTGTCTCACTGCGTGTCTTATTGGAGCTCACCGCGCGGTGGCACCGTGCGTCAGCCCCCTCCGCGCGCACCGCTCTCTCCGATCCGTTGCTCATACGATGCTGAAGATCTTCAGCGCAACGGGCCGGTTCCTGGGCGGCATTCAGCGATGACAGTTTGATCTCTCACGTATACCGTTTTGCACCCTCGTACACAGCGGAGCTTTACGCACAGCATGGTTCATTTGGACCAAACGGCACCGTGGCGCACTAAAACGGGACTTGGAAAGTTACTTATGCCGAATGAAGCTTATTCTGCATCTGGGCGGACTCAGTGAACGGGAGGTTCTTCACTGCAAAAGACTCGTCTTGGGGATAACAACAGCAACGCGCCAGGAACAGAGACTAACTTTTGGTTATTGGAATGAGATTAACACAGCATTATTGATTGTGAGTGAATTATCACCAGTCTAATCAGATACTGGAGACCGTTATCAACAGTTCGTGAACTAGAAGCGTTTGCGCTCTGGATTGGGAATATACTCATTGATCAAACATTTATTAAGTAAACGAATGAGAGTAGAGACGGTGGATGAAAGAGAAAAAAAAAGTCTATGTGATCAATGAAAAATCAGTATCACTGTGCATTGGAGTCGTAGACTGTGCGTGCGTAATTCCGCAAAGTTTTAACCTAAACAAACTCACACTTGCAACCTAACAATATTCAAGGTTAAAATATACATGTCAAGGATTAGTCTTTTATTGAGTCGCACAAGACATCGCTTCACTTGAGCAAAGACGCGTCAGAGACACTCTCGAAAATAACGCGCACAACTGTGGCTGGACTGTGGAGGAGCAACATGTACCCGGCGTGCCGGACAAACGCGTTCAGTATCTCTCCATCTGCTCCTCTGGCAATGTTTGGGAATTCGGGTAAAGCGAGAAAGAGACCCTGTTGGATTGTAATATTGCTGTCGGTGCTCCTACATCTGGCGTCAGCACAAGGTAAAAAACGCTTGGTGTTTAAAGGCTGGAAATGAACTGTCTCCAGTGTGAGCCTGTGGGACTCCAACATTTAACCTCGGAGTTTTGTAGGCATTTAATCTGGGATAATTACAGTTTAAAAGGAAGGTGGATTAATAACAACCTGTCTTTAACGATATATGCAGATGAATTGAGCATGTGCACCATCATTTAACATTTAACAGCAACATTTAACTTGCTATTCAGTTATTAATGCACAAAATAAGTGCATTTTACACCATAGTCCCTTATATATGTGAGATATGTGTCATGCAGTTCTGCTTGCGCTCTTTCTCTTCTCTTTTATCTCTCTCTGTCTCATGGAGACACTGTACAGCAGTGGTTGTCAATCCAGGAGTACCTTCCCCAGCACTGCACATTTAGGATGTCTCCCTTATCTGACACACCCATTTTAGGTTTTGGAGACTTTAGTAATGAGCTCACGATATAAATCAGGTAAGTTAATAAGGGAGACCTCCAAAATGTGCAGTCCTCCAGGACCAGAACATTTTGCTATCACTAATAACCCACCTACATTTAGAAGTGTATTAAAGTCTGTACCACATGCAGAAACTGCATATTATACATGACATGGCCACGAAATTAACCAAAGCCAATTAATGAGTCTGTAGATTAACCATTAAAATTAATGAACTCCTTGCCTGTTTTATGGCTGCACATAACGAGAAAGCCCAGTTACAGAGAGCTCACCAGTGGCATCTTAGAAAAGTGTTTTTATAAGGTGCATGTTCATAATGTGAGATTACAAATAATGTATCATTCTATCATAAAATGAGGACTTGCAAAAAGTGCATGTAGGCATCTAACTAAACTTTTACATACATATGAATACCTAGAGACATAAAAGTTACACTATGTGAATGAATGAGAAGCACAGAGCCCATTTCAGCAAAAAAAAAAAAAAAAGGAAGATTTATTTTTTTACTTTCTTCATTGCAATATCGATTTTATTTTTCCTAATTTTGAGGGCACATGCCCCCCATCCAGCATGGTTTTATGCCACTGAAAAGACAGAAAGTAGTCCATTGAGTTTCTCTGCATGCGGAGTGCAAGGCGTTTTAACTGGCCACTAGTGGTAATTTGCCTCTCTCCTCAGCTGATGGCCTCAAGCGGGGAAAATTGTTTTCGTCTAAATTTTGCAGACAGCAGGCGAGCAACAGAAGCTCGCATGAGCAGTCGCTTCCGTTCTTTCCGCCTGGAAAAGGATAGAAGCAACGTACTCAAATCTCATACATGGGAAAAAAATACATTTGCTGGGTGGGCGATGTTGGCTAAAATGAAAATATCTACACAGGTGCTCAAAAAATGTAATATTTTCTAATATATTTTCCGAGATATTGTCCCCACTGTAATGCAATGCTGCTGAAATGTATTACTAAAACTTTCTCTAAGCGTAGCTGGGCTGCTTAGGTAGTTGTTATGCAAGCACAGGTGGGAGTGTTGGGAATGCGTGATAGCTGCAAACACTAAGCCCTGAATCGGAAAAAAAAGGCTGTTCTGTAATGCTGCCTAGGGAGGAAACCGTGGCAAACTAGGACGTGCCATATATCCATCATTCATGAGTGTATGCTGTCCAACCTGACATTTACAGTAGAGTGATAACTTACACATTGGGAGGATTAGGGTACCAGTTTGTGTATGTGTGCATGGAAGGAAAACGGAATACGAAGAGCAGAGAGGGAATGTGTGTTATACTAACCTTCTTCGTAGCATCCAATGCTCATGTTTTATAATGATCTGTGCCCTCGGTTGATTCATTTAAGTTAATTGTCTCTAACCTCACAGGTTCTCCAGGAACATTTCTGAGGTCTGGGAGTCTCACCTAAACATCATTAAAACAGATTCCCACCACAGCGCTTATGAAGCTCTCTGAATCTTGTTGTGGTTTTAATGAAAAATCCATTGAGAAACTCCTACTCGGCGGAGAGAAAAAGCCCCCCATCTGAGATAAATTGGGAATATATTACCTAAACAGAACCGTGAGGGCTTTATTTTGATTTCCACTGTACAGACTACATAAATAAGTGTTTAACAGCCTTAAGGAGATAGTGCACCTTAGAATTTAATTCAGTTGGCCCTATTTTCTCATCTTTATGTCGTTCCAAATCTGTATACTCTTATTTTCTCCATTCAATGCAATGCCAAAAAAAAAGAATATCTGTCTTTAAAGAATATTCACATCACATCTTTGCCATATACAGCAACAGCTCATAGTGGTTATGGGCTGTTATGCTCCCCAAACCACTATAATAGCATCATAAATGCAGTTCATGCAAACCGTGTGCTATATTCCAAAGGTGCATCCAGAATCGCTGCTAGATTTGATGAATGACACTTTGCGATGTAAAAAGTGTGTATGAATAAAATCTGAAAGTAAAACATGCATCACATTGACATCATCTTATGACCTATGGCATCAGTTGCATCACTTCACTGCCACTTCCTTTCACCAGAAATATAGGTCATCCAGGAATTTTAATGAATACTGCGAATTTGAACATACTACTCATTTCATGTACCTTTTTGCCTACTATAGTAAGTAGTGTTGTCAAAAGTACCGACTTTGGTACCAAGTCGGTACTGAAATTTAAAAAATGTGAGCGCTGTTGAGTGGATTCGGCCATTGTGTTTACGCACTCAACAGATATGTCTGTGATTGGCTACAATGATCAACGCACGGGAGCGTTTGAAAGCACACGGAAGTGTTTGAATTTGAAAGCGGGAGTGTCTGAAAGGAGGAGTCTATCAGCGGACTGGTCCACTAATAGACGCCTGCTTTCAAACACTCCCGTGTGTATCTGTGTAAGCGCTCGGTGAAGAGCGTCATTGATGTCTATTTACAATATGTTTTTGAAGTCTTGATCATTGTAGCCAATCACAGACATATCTGATGAGCACGTGAACACAATGGCCAATCACAGGTGTTTACGAATCCGCTCAACAGCACTCAAAGCATCACATTTTAAAAATTTCAGTAGCGAATTGGTACCAAAGTTGGTACTGTTGACAACACTAAGAGTAGGGATGTATGCATATTTTGCATGAATATAGACTGAACTTCCACCGATATTCACTGATAATCATCATCCCTGCCGCGGCTCCCAAATCAAATGATGTTTCATAACTAAACATCATGACGTTTAAGAGCCACAGCAAAGATGAAGATTATCAGTTACCGCTACAGTTAGTTTGGGGAAAAAGTCAGATTAAAGGTTCAGTCACATTTACCTTTGCTCGGCAAAGTGACTTCTCTCTGAGCAATGTTTCATACATCTCAATGATATTGACTATGGACGATGGACCTTTTTTCATGTGAAATTTCACACCTTAACTTAACTCAACTTTTTTTGCTTGTCATGCAGTTCCTGCCTGGTAATGACACATTGTTGGACTAAATGCAAACAAGAGGTAATCAAGACATATTATGTCTTGTTTTTGCGTGTAGTCAGATATGCTAGCAAATCTGTCATTCACTCAACGAACCTGGAGCCGTAGATCTGCAGAACCTTGCAGAGAACAGGACTCCATCATTCAAGAAAAGGAGACCATTTTACTGTATAATGTACCCGATTGGCATTTGACTTCAGTTGGTTATCTTTGTTCCTTGTTGAAAAGAACAGAATATGCTGGTTAGGTATGTTTTAAAGCATGGCAGCTGGTTTGAGCTGGTTTATGCTGGTCCTTAGTTGCTCATTAGCTGGTTTAAGCTGGTCCTGAGCTGGAGGTAGTTGTTTTGGACCAGCTTAATGACCAGCTGGACCAACTAAGGACCAGCTTAAACCAGCTGCCATGCTTCAAAACATACCTAGCCAGCATATGCTGGTTTTTTCAACAGGGTTAGCATGCTGTTAAACCATGTGTTTCTCACTTGAGGTTTCAGAAGGAAGACTGTCTGTCTGAGTTTGGCAGGGTCGAGGCGGTAACTCTCCTGAACTCTTTGCAGAGCATATTCATCGCCGCCACAACAGTGAAATAGAAAACTTTTCCACTGAATGCCATTCATTGCTTGACTGCAGTGTTCGAAGTGAAGGTAATGACACATTGATTAGAAGCGGTTGTGATTTGATGATGCTCTTCAACTGAAGGCCTCGTTGAGTGTTTCAATCCTCAAAACAGCGCATGTGAAGCACTTTTTCTGTCAGTTATACTGCGTGTATATCTAATATTTGGCTTGTCTTATCCTTTGACCTTTTCCCAGCATAGACAAAGTTAGACAAAGAACAAAAGTTCAGCTTAGGATATTTCAAGTTTGGATGTATATTGCAGGTTTTTTGTAAATCAAGACTGACTGATGGATTCATGGGGTCTGACCTTGGCAACTCCCTGAGATTTCAGCGATGGCCTGTTAAGTTGCTTACTGTCGACACTTAGGAAACCAGTTCGCATGAACAGACATATCGAGCCCTCGTTGCTTTTTCATAAATACGAATCACCCAAAACTAGGAGACAGAGGGTTGGAACTATTGATTAAGTGTCTTTTTCTTTACTCATTCTTCCTGAATCTTCTCCGCCATGTTAAACAGGGCAGGTGTGAAACTCCCTGTCGGGTCAGCTTGGGTCTGGATGGGGGCTACTGCTTTCTTCGGACATACTGTTGCTGTGGGCAATGCCTCAGGCAGTTTCATTGCCTGAATACCAATTGCATGTAGGGGCTTGATGTTACCCCCTGAGGACTGCTCTAGTGGTCCGCATGAGTGGCTCAACTTCAAATCAAAAGTGAACTTATCACTCAGCCCATGACCAAACATATTTCAGATACCTGGAAATACCTTCTCGTAATTCAGACACCACAGTGATAAGTCGAGTCTGAGTACAGCAGGGATGTAAGTGGAATTTACTGAATTGGATTTCAGGGAAATTCAACAGGTCATGGCTTTCTAGGAAATGAAGCATTCCTTTACCCTGGCAAATACATTTGTTAAATAAAAAGTATTTTTATGTACACTACCGTTCAAGAGTTTGGAGTCAGTAAGATTCTTAATTTGTTCAAAAGTGACAGGAAAGACATTTAAAATGTTTAAAATGTTCAATATATATATATATATATATATTTATATTCCTGTTTGCTTTAATAATGCCCCAAAACCCATTCATATAATTGACCATAGCAGTTATTGGAATAGTTCACCCAAAAATTAAACTTATGCCATCATTTACTCCCCCTCAAGCCATCCTAGGTGTATATGACTTTCTTCTTTCAGCCAAACACAATCAGAGTTCTATTAAATAATATCTTGGCTCTTCCCAGCTTTGTATAGCATTGAATATAGTTTTTGAAGCTATAAAAAGTGCATCCAGATGCATCGAGATGCATATTTCACATTTGAAATATCAAAATATTTTCAGTTAAACTCAAATATATGTATTTACATGTACCTTATCCGTGCATTTAAAAGCTTGCAGAAGCAAAAGCAAGTCTGTCCATAATTGTACCTTATCGACAGCATCTGGAAAATGTAGAGAGCAAAGTATAGAGTCACAAAGAGAATGGCTTGTTCTGTCAGACAAGTACCTCATAGATTCCTGTAGAGCCTAATGACTTGCTGTGTCTCAACTCATCTGGGAAGGTGTAATGGAGTCCGCAGAGAAGAAGTGGATATACATAGCGCTCGGTAAAATATTACATCCATTTTGTAGTGCTAGCACAAAAGTCAGCAAATATTAAATATTTGAGAAAAAAAAACTTTTGGAAGAAAGTGAGAAATAAAGAGCAAAACAGACAGAGAAAAAGTGTTTGTGATATTCCACAGTTTTCATGGGTGCTAATCAGATAATAATAAAGTGTGTTTGCTAAATCAAGAGCAGAGTAATTTCTCTACCTACATTCATTATTCCACCATGTTCAGCTCTTTTCAACCAATCTGTTAATTTTGTGATTAGACACGCTAATCCTTCTCTCGCAACGTAAAAAGAAGCTGTGTTTAAAACGCTCGGACAAATCCATTTGTGATTAGAGCTCCTCGGAGTCAAGCGTGGCCAACAGACGCAACCGAATGCGCTCACACACACCGACGCACACCCGAATACTAAGTTCAAGGACTGTGCCAGCGAGGCATTTAGCCATGGTGCGTGTTTTAAATGCTCTCTCTGAGCCCACTGAAGCAGGCATTATGCTTCTAGTCAGTTGAGTCATGGCCCCTGAAGCTTTGACTGCACAAAGATATGTCTTCGGTGCCAGACTAATGTGTGTTGCAAGGTAGGCACATACTTTGGTACCATGGTTCCATCTAAAACATGCCCGTTACAAAATCGTAAGAAAGTGTCTGGTTGCTTAGCAGTTGTCATTTGATTTCGCCAAGTTGCCAAAGGCTGTTACACGAACATGCAAACATGCTAAGCGTCAAACAAATAACTACGGAAACTCTGGGATTCAGATTGTTAAGTGCGTCAGAATAGGCTGAAAAAGATGCATCAGTGATGTGTAAAAAAATAAAAGCTAAAACGCTAATGATGCTGATAATATCTTACTCTTGAGAAAGTTTGAGGAAGATGAAAAGAGCTAAGGAGGGGGGCACTCAGGGGTGCCGGTAAAGGGGTGTAATTGATACAGTGCTGCTATTCGCTGTCGTTGCTCACGTTTCATCTGAAATGTGCTTATTGTCACTCCAGGGGCACTCTGGTTTTTTCGCTCAATGTATTCCAACCTTTTTAATCTGCACTTTTTCTGCACTTGCTCTTTGAAGTCGCATTACATAAGGGGACTGCTAGAGGTTGCTTACAAGAATGAAATAAAATAATTTTCACAGTTTCTTTCTTACTATACCTCCTGCTTAGCTCAGATTGCATGTCTTGGATGTGTCTTGATTCTGTATGGTTTATGTGAAAATACACCAGGGTCGAGTTGCAGCAGCGTTCACAAGGCCTTGCTTAAAGTGGGACGTGAAGAGCATGGTTGTATAAATAAATTGTCAATGGAATATCAAAATCAAACTGTCTATGGAAAAAAAAAATTCTGTTGATATACAACATATAGTTATGAAACAGAACAATTAGTATATTTAAATATGTAAATTATATTAAGGAACTGTATGTAAAAAAATACATTTGTGTGCAATTTATTTTAGAATATTTAACCTATATTTCAAACTTATTGCTTTGTATAACTGCCAATATATAATAATTAATTAACTGGTATTTAATTATATTTCTACTGAATATATATACACACACACACACACACATATCATAATCAGTAGAAATATATTATATATTGGCAGTTATGTGAGGCAATAAGTTTGAAATATAGGTGAAATATATGTATATATACAACTACAAAAAAGATATAAATGTATTTATTTATTAATACATCATCAATATTTTAAACTTGTTGCCTCACATAACTGTAAAAATATATAGACATATAATTCAATACCTGGTAAAGAATTATATTTCTATTTAAATACAATATATAGTAT
>RJVU01067793.1:10307264-10337991 GCA_003731715.1 Anabarilius grahami | reverse complement strand
TATATATATATATATATATATATATATATATATAAAAATTCAGCTTTGGCGTCACAGGAATAAATTATATTTTACAATTGATTAAAATTGAAAACGGTTATTTTAATTTCTAATAATATTTCATAATATTACTGTTTTTACTGTATATTTGTTCAAATAAATGCAATCTTAATGGGAATAAGAGACTTAAAAAAAAACACGTTTAAACTGTTGTGTATATATAACATTTTTCGTCTGCAGATTTTTGGAGAATTGACTAGTTCTTGTTGTGTGTTTATTAAAAATGTTGACTAATTTCAGCTATATCAATAAAAGTGCATTACTTTCCAACTCAGCTTAACAAATTTCATTCCATGTTTAAATCCATTCCATAGAATTTCTACAGATTTCCCCCAAAATCAGTGCAGGAAATGATAGAAAAAACTGGACTTTATTCTCTGGGTGTTATGATTAATGGGAAATATGACAAAAGTTGTAGAGATGTGGGTTATGATATTTATATGGCTTGCATTTTTGGAAGTGTTGGTTGAGATCATTAATACAGTATATACACTTTGTGTTGTGGCGGTTCCTTCCCTCAGTAATGTAATTCTTATCGCACAAATCTGGTGAGTGTTTCAAGCCGATGACTCAAATGACCGGATTATCTCAGTAGTCAGAAGTCTGACTTTAGAAGAGGTTCAATGATGCCAGACTAAACAGTCCCTCAGAAAGCACAAGAGTTATGTTCTTTTTCAGTTGTTCATTATATTTCCTCAGACAGAGAAACAACACTTTTGATTAGTTGTGCACTGATGCGCTCAGCTGGCTGTTTAATTCTCTATAGTGGCTTGTGTGTGCTTGTTGTACTCCCATCTGCGAAAGTTCAAGTAGCAAGAATTATTCGCCATCCCTCCGATCTCTCGTTATTTAGCTGTCTGTCTTCGCCTTCATTTCGGTTCAGTGCTTATGATGTTAGCTGTTGAATTGGCCGTGCAGACAGAGGGCTGTTTTCTGTAATGGGGATGGCAGCTGCCCAAAGACGGCCATTGAACTGCCAGGACAGTCTGTGACATACTTTTGTTTTCATGCTCGGCCAAGCTTTTGTTAGTAACAATGCTAATTGACTTCAGAGTTATTACGCTGCATTTGAACAGCATAGCAATGATAGAAATGACTACTGCGCTGAACTGGCTATAATGCCAGACCTTGTGGCCGGTTGCATATACTGCTTAGACGAGTCTTAAAAGTTAGTCATCTATTTTGTTTTCTTCCAAACTGGTCCTAACTTTTTAAAGCAAGTTACATAAAAAGGTAGCTCAGTTTAATCTGAATTGGAAAAGACTGATTACCTCTTGTCTAATTGCTAGTAGGTCAAACTTGTTCTTAAAGGGTTAGTATACCCCAAAATGAAATTTCGGATATTAATTTGATATTAATTTCTGAAATTTCTGAAGGGCAGCAATTAATTCTGTGGAATTCATGTCGTTCCAAACCCGCAAGACCTTTGTTCTTCTTCAGAACACAAATTGAGATTTTTTTGATGAAATCCAAGACGTTTCTGATCCCCAAGAGAAAGCAACATAATTACCACATTCAAGGTCCAGAAAAGTATTAAATACATCGTTAAAATAGTCCATGTGACTACAGTGGTTCAACTTTAATGTTATGAAGCAACGAGAATACTTTTGTGCTCAAAAACAAAACAAAAATAACAACTTTATTCAACAATTTCTTCCCTTCCCTCTCATTCTCCTACACTGTTTACGTTGTAGACACAGTGCAGAGCTTCCAGGTTTTATGTCAGAATGCTGACTCATTATTGGCCAACTCCCGCGTCAGCATCACACGCGTGCGTCAGGCAGCTTCTGCCAATACTGAGTCGGTGTTCTGGAAGCTCTGCACTGGATATTTGTTCACCTGCAAAGCACTGCGCTTAGAAACACTACTTTAAAGGCTAATTCACACTGTACCGACAGACACAGACAAAACAGGCATTATACGGAGGTAAGAGGAAATGAAAATGCCATCAAATCTTTTCTGAAGACACTTCCTTTCAAAAATACATTCATCCCCCAAATTTAATATTTGGAATTTTCTTCCAGTAGTTAGTTTACTCTGCCTGGGACAGTATTTTCTCTGTTGGTGCGTCTGCACTTTCTCCTCTTTGACCTCCATCTCTGGCCTCCATTAATGTTCTTTTACAGACTCCTATTTCCACACAAATTACATTTTTGGAAAAATTGCAATGCGTTTTGTGTTCAAGTCCGGAGCAGAGATCGGCCGAAATAAAACAAAAAACAGCCGGTTTCGATTGATGGCAAACCTTTACCTGGAGCTCTAATGAGGAGAACGCGCTCTCGTATGAGGGAAAGAGTTCAGAAGAGAGTTGAAGGAGTTCAGCACATGTATGCAGACGTACAGCAGTGATTCATGAACCAGCCATGAACCAGCGATTGGTTAATGGTGAATAGTCGGGTGTTTTTAATGAGGTAGTTTGAATTATACACACTTTTTCACCGTGTTATTTTTGTACTGTAGACTGGTGAAAACTGAGATACCGCCACTGCTGCTGATCTTTTCATATTTTCTGCACCTCCTACGGCAGGTGTGAGCTTGCTCGAATCTTTTGTGTAGTAAAAATGTAATCGGTTTATGTGATTGGCAAGCTGAGAGACCACGTATGGATTCAAAGAAGGTAATTATCATCTGGTTCAGATCATTTGAAGCATCCAAGTATCTACCTTTGAAACGTTTTTTGCATCCATATTTGACCTCAAAACATATAAGCACCCGTGCCAGGTTCCCCAGGTTGGGAACCACTGCTCTAGATGGCCTTTTGAGTATTCAATCTGCTTGCCTGGCTGCATCCGTAATACAATGTGACAAAACATTTGTGACAAAGTTTTGTCGTACTTGATGGAAAAGAAATCTTAGTTACACTTTATTTCGATAGACTATACACACATTTAACTATAAGTAACTTTGTAACTACATTTCAGCTAACTCTAATTAAAGGATTAGTTCACTTTCAAATGAAAATTACCCCAAGCTTTACTCACCCTCAATCCATCCTAGGTGTATATGACTTTCTTCTTTCAGATGAACACAATCTGAGATTTATTAATAAATATTCTGATGCTTCCGAGCTTTATAATGGCAGTGAGTGGGATCAACGAGTATGAGCTGAAGAAAGTGCTTCCATCCACATCCATCATAAACATACTCCACACATCTCTGGGGGTTAATAAAGGCCTTCTGGAGCGATGAATTTGTGTAAAAAAAATATATCCAAATGTAACAATTTATGAAGTAAAATATCTAGCTTCCGCCCGACCGCCTTCTGTATTCAAATTACGAAAAAACTGAACTGGCGTCGCGTCAGTTAAGCTTTTTCCGTAAGTTGAATAGGAAAGGCGTAGGACGTTGCATAAGCTTTTTGAACTTTAGAGTTTTACACTTTCTTCGTAAGTAGAATACGGAAGGCGGTCTGGCGGAAGCTAAATATTATACTTCATAACTTGTTAAATATGGATATTTTTTTTACACAAATGCATCGCTTCGCTTCAGAAGCCCTTTACAACCCCCAGAGCCATGTGGATTATGTTTATGATGGATGGATGTGGATGGAAGCACTTTCTTCAGCTCATACTCGATCCCGTTCACTGCCATTATAAAGCTTGGATGTGTCAAGATATTTATTAATATATCTCAAATTGTGTTCATCAGAAAGAAGAAAGTCATATACACCTAGGATGGCTTGAGGGTGAGTAAAGCTTGTGGTAATTTTCATTTGAATATAAACTAATCCTTTAATATCTAGTATTTAATATCAACTAACTCTCATTAGAGTATTAGTAGACCGTTTGGGTTAGGAGGATAAGTTGACATGCACTTGCAAAGTTCTACATGTACTTAAAGTTAGTAGAATGTCTAAAGTGGACTATTGAAGTAAAGTGTTACCGAAATATCTTGTTTCTCTAGAAAAGGCTGAAAAGTCTGATCTGGATCTAGTAATGACTAAAATGAACCTTGTCATCCAAATGAACCCAAATTAACTCATTAGCTAAAAAGAATCAAACTTCCATTTTGATTCATTTAGAGTGAATATTGCCTCCATTCGCCTGGTTGCAACCATAATAATGTGACAAAACTATTTGTGATGTCTGATGTTTTGTCATACTTGAGAGAAAAGTTGTTTCTGGAAAACTGCACTATTTTTAGCAAATCAGTAGTAAGGAACACCATGAATCCTCACACTCACAAACACACACTTTCTCCTAAAGCACGGGTCTCAGTGGGTTGGCTTCATGTTTATGAGAGGCCCAGTGGGGGTGAGAACTTCCATGCTGTCATTGTGGCTTGAAAATGTCCCTCCATTCCAGGGCGGCTTCAACAGCGAGCGTCTGCCATATAGCTAATGAATGTTCACCTCGTTTTTTCACTATACAATCATGTGCTCAAAACAATGAGTTCATATGCAGTTTAATACATCAGAGTAGGGGCTAAGTTACTATTTATAATAACAATGATAATAATTGAATGGAAAATGATTGAAAATGAGAGCTCGAATGTAGTGCGAAAATACAAAATATAGTATTATTTTTCGGTGATACACCATAGCGTTAGTATACGGGCGAGTGTGTGAGTGTGTTATTTATCGTTCCGGAGTCTAGGTGTGTGTTCCTGAGCTCTCACACTCTCCTGCTGTTCTCTGGGGGATTGAGCTTGTCGGTGGTTCCAGCACCTGCTGCTGTAACAGTAGATGCAGCTTTTCGGAGAGATGAGGAAAAAAATCTCCCACTGAGCAGCAGGAAGAAGAAAATAATATGTGATGCTTTTTCCACTATCTCCAAACCTGCATTCTGTCTCTTTCCTGCACACCTATAACTCAGCCACACATAAACAAGCACAATGATTGTAAGAAGTATCAAGTCTTTGCGCATCTGCAAAACTTTTCTGCAAGCAAAAACCACACGTGATGAAGACGAGGCTCGCTTTGGCAGTGATAATCTGTAGTGACAGGGTCGCTAATGCTGAGAGAGATTGCTGCTAACACTCATTAAGAATGAGAGAAACTGATTGTGTGTGTATGTGTGTGTCGCTCTGAGGGCCTGTTGGTAAGTGTGTGTGATGAGCACAGATAAGTGGTCTCACAACGCTGAAGGACGCAATGAGGTAATCTTGTGTTAGATAGGTAATACACCTGCTGTGAAGTGCTCTAGATGTGTGTGTGTGTGACAGAGAGAGAGAGAGTTTTGCTATCTGCAGGGGCCAAATCTAACGACAAATATTGTGAAACCTGAGAAAACAGCGGATGGCTTATTTTGAGCTTCAAAAAAGATCAATCAATGCCTTATTTCACACATAAAAAGCTGGAGTTTTAGATTTGATGTCTTTTGATTATAATTTTCTTAATAGTCAGAATTGTGAGATATAAACTCGAAACTGCGAGAAATAAAGTCAGAATTGTGTTTTATAAACTCTTTGAATCAAATTTTTTATATAAAAATAAAATAAAAATCTTTTTATGTCACAATTCTGACTTTATTTCTAGCAATTAAGAGTTTGTATCTTGCATCTTTGAGTTATTTTCTCACAATTCTGGCTTTCTTCCTGACTTTTATAAACTTGCAATTCTGAGAAAGTCTGAATTGATTGAAAAATCTGGTCACACTTTAGTTTAGGGTCCAGTTCTCACTATTAACTAACTATTAACTACACTGTAAAACTCAATAAGTTCAAAATACTCAAAACATGCGAGGAAACTTATTACCTCAAAACATTTAAGTTAACTAACTATTTTTTTTAAGTTAGTAGAACTTGAAAATTTTGTGAAAAGTGGGGTGGGCCGAGAGCCGTGGAAGCGGCTCCCTTCGCTTCCATTCTCAGCCTCGCCCCACTCATCATAATGCTAATTACATACAGTTAATTTCCATAAACATCACATTCAGATCTTGGTTAAATGTTAGATATCAAATAACATATGCTATTATAACTATCAAAGAGACTGTCATTATATACATGTATATAGTCAAACAAAATACAGTATATGTGGTCTTAAAAGTTTTGCAGCCCATCCTCAACCAAACCACATACTCTTCACCACAATACCCTACAAAACTAACATATCACAACCCCCTGTAAATCCCAACATAACATAACATTAAACACTAACTTATGTCTCCCTATGTTAATCTCATGCAAAAACACACAAAAAACACTTCATTTCAACCTTTATTTTCCTTATACAGTCTGATGCAAAGAATGCTGGGAATTAGTCATCTGTTTCAACTCAATCATATTAAGTTTGGCTTACTACAATCAAATTTTGAGTTCACGCAACTTTTTTTGTTAAGTACAATGAGCTTTCATTATTATTTGAGTGAAATTTCACTGCTTGGTTTTACAGTGACTTTTGCCTAAATAAACTCTTAATCACTGCTTATTATTGGTTAGTAAGTCAGTAGTTAAGTTTAGTTATTGGGTAGGATGTAGGTAAGGGATGTAGAATATGGTCATGCAGAATAAGGCATTAATATGTGCTTCATACTGTAAGTACTAATAAACAGTCAATATACTATTCATATAGGAACTAAAGACCATAGCGTGTTACCCAAAAGATTCTGACTTTTTTCTCAGTATTACGAGTTTTCATCTCACATTTCTGATGTTTTTCTTTGAATTCTGTTATATACAGATTTGAAAGTTTATATCTTGTACGCAATTCAATGGGACATCTCTGCCATGATTTAAAAGCAGAAAATGAAGTCCCACTCACAAGTGCTATAAGTACATACTAACCTCTATGATTTATCCTTGTCTTCACAGTATAGTTTACTTTACACGCCTCCACCTTCTCCTTGTTCAGTCCTAAGGGCCTGAGCATAGATTTCCATTACAGCTTTGCTGTCGGACAGAGTAAGGGCTTCCTCAAGCATGCTGTGAAGATTAGCCAACATGCTTCCTGATGGGGAAAAGGATAAAGCTGAGGAAAGATCACAGAATGCCCTCATCTTATCTTCATCACTTTCTCCTCATGCCGGTTTCCTCTTCCTTGCTCTGTCCTTGTCCCTTTAGACAGGGGTGAGAATGCTCATATCACATAGTTCATTCTGTCGCAATCATTGTATCTTTATATACTGTATCATCTCCGAGAAATGTAAAGCCTATGGAGTAGATGCATAGGCTAAATCATATTTGCATGCTTGAGTCTCTCATCATAAAATGACTGATGTAATTCTTGCATTTTCTGCACCGTTTTTGGGAGAAAACAGTCAAATTCTGATTGAATTAATTGGAATAGTTCACCAAAACAGTGACTTTTTGTAATCATTTGTTCACCCTCATGATAGAAGGATGATGTTCAGATTCTTCATAAATCTACTACGTTTTCCTGTCAAAGCACTGCAAGTAGACCCGAATTGCTTTGTCATATAGATTTCTAAAGGCGGATCTTGCACATTTGACTTTTTCACATTCACCTTTATTTTTTATTATTATTTTTTACTTTTTTTACTTGACCTGTTCTTTCAAAGACTTTTTTTTTTTTGTAATGTTGAAGGAAAGCGAGTAGTTGTTCATCATGGTGTTGTGGCATTTGAGAAGACAGTGCTGATATTTAGGCTGTGTTTAAACTCTGAGCATGATGGTGGAACACAGAATGCGGCAAGTTGCAGGCTCTGGAAGTCAAGCCCTGTGAAAGGTGTTTGAAAATGTGGTTTGGATTATTTATACGGTTTGATTGGATTGGACAGTTGACCTCCAGGTTTACTTGACCTCTGAAGGAGCCACTATAATATTCAGAGGATATGACGAGCTGTGCAGGTCACATTAGATATTTATCTACTTCAATGAAAACAGTTATTAAGCATTCATTCTGTATATAGAGAGTACAAAGTATTGTCAATATTAAGCAAACATTTTATGTTGCTTGCTTTTAATTTATTATAAAATAATTAAATATTTATTTAGTTGGATTTATTAAAAAAATTGTATTTACTTATTTATAATTACATAATGTTCATTTATTATTATAATTTTTTTTTTATTATTTACTGTTTTTTTTAACCCAACATTATTTTTTCCCATGTTAGAACAGTTCTGTTAAGCTCCCAAAAGTACAAACACACCGTAAAAGCACTAGAATATCTTCCTTATGTGGAATTTAATATCTGTTTGTACTTCACATTTAGAAAATTATAAGTCTTATGGTTATGGTTTCATTTTTTTTCTTTGCTAGATGGATGTGTTCACTATGAAAAAAGCTTTTTTCTGTGTGTTTGTACAGTGTCACAATATATATTAACCTTAGCGTACATATAATTGAATTCTTTAGAATTGCATTAATTAGTTGTCATGCTGTTTAAGAGCTATTTTTATGTACCCAGGTCCCCCAGGACTTGTTGATATAGAGGCTTTTTATATTGCAACTTGTCTCTGTATTCCAGCACATTTGTGTGTTCAGTGTGTGTGTGTTTGTGTGCTTTTTAGTGCATCTGTTTTGTTTTGCCCCATGATGCCTCATAAATTCTCCACAGTGTGACTTAATAGCAGCAGTGATGGCTGCCGCTGGCCCCTGGGGATCTCAGTTTCACCTTAATTAAGATCAGCATTAAACTGGGGCCGCTGTAAAATCACCATATTAAAAAAATAAAAAAAACCCGGGGCCTGGGGCCAGCTCTGGCCATTAGAGTACCGTGAAAGCAACTCATTTCCGTGTTTACTCATTAGTTGTTTGGTTTGTTCAGCGCAGTGGTAATTTTTAAAGCTGGGTGAGAGTGATAGTAGTGCTGAAGTACAACGCCAATGCTCAAGAAGCTCTCCATAATGAATACTAGCAAAGGACTTCAGGACCTTTTACATTTGATGACCTGATGATGTTAACAGCAGTGTTTTAGACTTATAGTTAAAATGGTCATCTTTTACTCACCCTCATTTCATAAACATTGCAGAATAAAGCCTCCAAAGCTTCAATAAAAAACAGTAGTATCATAAAACTAGTCAGTACGACTATTATTTTAAATGTAAGACATATGATAGCTTTGTGTGGGGAACATTCTGCAATTTAAGTTAATCTATTCACTGCAAATCTTGACATCTGCCCTAGATCTTCTAGAGAAACAAAATTTATGAATGAATCATTTTTATTAGTCAGAAAGTCAATGAATCAGTCGATCCAGTTCAAGAAAGCAGAAGAATGATTCAGAATCAGACAGTTTCTCAAGTTCACTTCCTTGATCTAGTACGCAGGGGTTAACAGCTCACTGGAAAGTAAGACAAATAGTTACATTTTGGTTTGTTCCTCACACAAAGATATGACATATGGCTTTAGAAGACGCACAAATCAAATGGACCACATTTATCATATTTTTTGGCGCTTTCTCATTCTTTTTTGAAGCTTGAAAGCTTCAGTCACTATTTATTGTAACTGAATGAGAAAAATGAGCAGTACAATTCCTTAAAGTATCCCGGTTAAACAAATACTTGCAGGATTCAGATAACCACTAATGTGTTCCTCGACCCTTTCGGCATGGACCCTTTCCTCTCCTAGTTAATAAGGACACCCCATTTTTATTGTCCTATTTTATTATAACCCCCAGGTCTTCATTACGTGCAACAATTTTATCTGAAAGGGAATCACATGTAAAAGTCACTTGAAATATGATTCTTCTGCAGGTATCTGCTGTTACATGCAATTTTCTTTGACACCTTAAAATGCTCAAAAGTTTTAGATACTTATTTTGCTATAGAAAAGAACATACTTTTGGACCATGTGGAATAACCAGGAACAAATGTGGAATATTCATAGACTGAAGGTATTTTGTGTTTTTAAATGGCTTGAAAAGGCTGAGTGGATGTTTTAGACATTGTCCGTTATTAGAGGGGTGATCGAGTCACAGAGGTTAGGGGTCAGAGGTCGTTCCCCTCTGGCTATTTATCTTTCTCATTCTTCTCTTTTGGTAGCTGTGGAAACAGGCTGTGGGAATGTCCGCGCCAGAATCTGGTCATTTCACCCATGGTACCGAATTAACCCAAGGAGAATTTAGCCCAGGTCAAGGACTTCATTTAAAGTGAGCCTGGGAATTTCAGGGTCATTTGATTGGAAATGTGCTGAATTTTGTTCTGAGGAGAGTGATGTTGTATGAAACTGCATATTTTGCTGTTGGAAGTTATTTGATTTATTTATCATTCTTAAGAGCTTGAAACCTGATGAAAGATTTAAACACAGTTCAATTATTATATACAACACTTATTTTCAAAGCACAAACCACTATTCCACTTGTTGGTCTTGATGATGCCCTGTATAATTTGACTGGTTTAGATGCAGACTATTGGGGATCTATGGAATCTAAGCAAAGCTGATAATAAACAAATGAATTGGCTAAATACTGTTTTTGTTTGTTTGTTTGTTTTGTTTTGTTTTTGCACATAGCTCTTAGCAAAGAAGTGTTCAGTTAACCCTAAATTGTATTATTGAGAAACTATCACACCTGTTTATTTTGTGTAGTCGCTGAGACGTGACTGGAGAACTGAAAAATCTCCTCCAGCTGGTTGCCTTATACTTTTAAATTTCCTCAACTTTTCTTTTTTTTTATAGTGTATGTGCTCTGAGACAGAATGAGGGGACTAATAGTCCAGGCATTCAGTTCAGATTTCTCTGTTTGCTTTCTGCAGCTTACATGCTTAAGTGTGTGTGTGTGTGTGTTCTTGTTTATATTACATTGTGGGGACCAAATGGCCCCACGTTGTAATAAAAACCTGAGTTCACCTACATTGTGGGGACCAGCCAGTGGTCCCCACGAGGGAAATGGATTAATAAACATACTTAATGATGTTTTTTTGAAAATGTAAAAATGCAGAATGTTTCCTGTGATGGTTAGGTTTAGGGATAGGGGTAGTGTAGGGGGATAGAATATACAGTTTGTACAGTATAAAAACCATTACGCCTATGGAGAGTCCCCACTAAGATAGCAAAACAAACCTGTGTGTGTGTGTGTGTGTGTGTGTGTGTGTGTGTGTGTGTATACAAGGCGGACTTTTCTCATTAGTCTATCTCAGGGCCATAAGCAACCCTTGCATGGCTGCCCTTGTGCCGGCAGGGCCTGCGACAGGCCATGAAGAAATATGCTTCGACCATACGGTGATGGAATCGCAGTAATGAATGCAGCCTGCCGTTCTAATGCCCAACCAGAGCAGCTCTAGCACTTGTTTATTTCTCCTTTCATTTTTGTCCTTTCGGTTTGTCTTGCTCCTCTCGTCATGATGACATTAACATTTGGTGTGTAATATGGTTATCTGTTCATCTCTGTAAGAACGGTTTATGGGCAGTGGGCAGTGGTCTTTGATTTGGTAATGTATGCGTTTTTTTCTCAACCACAGGGGGTTGAATTTTGTATAAATGAACAGATTATCCATCCATCCATCCATCCATCCATCCATCCATCCATCCATAAAGCTGACATGCCTTCATCATTTATTGTTACTTTCCAAATGATTTACATTTAATAGATTTTATTGGTTAACTACTAATATGAAAATCTATCATAAAATAAATTATTATATTTTTAAATTATTATTATGTTGAAAACTCTTACAATCTAAACAAACAATGAAATAAATAAAAAAATATTTCAGTATATATTTGAAAATCAATTATATCTGTATTTATGCAAATTCAACTGTTCGTATCTGTGAAATGCATGCTAGAGATTAAAATTTAGACATGTTCTTGAAGAAAAATAAATATATGGTATAATGTAAATGTCACTTTTTATTATTAGTTTTAATCAAGCTGTAATTTTGTTAAATTCTATTAGAATTTTATTGAAAATTATTTAACAAATTTGTTAAATCATTTGAAAATTTTGAAAAAGGTATGTTTGTATTTTAGATGAATAAAAGCATAAGAAATTATCAAAAGCAAGACAAAAGGAGAACATGTTTAAAATTAAATTTCCACAACACATAATTTCATATGACAAAACATTATTTGAAATGGTGTTAAAAATAACAGAACTTACTTACATTCTTATATATCCAGTACACTTTTTGAAAATTTGGTTAGCAGACAAAGTAAAGTAATCAGAGAGTGTGAGAAATATGCTCTAGTTTCTAAAAATCCACAAAGCCAGAAGTGTCCATAGTTAAAGAAACATCAAAACTTAGTTTTTTCTTTCTCTTATTTTGTCTTGAGGGCCTCGCATCCGTTTTCGTTCTGTTCCCAAATGCTCTTATAAGCATAATCCTGCTTTCTCTCAGCCTGGAGGAAGATGAATATGTCTTTCCATCTAAGCTCTCTGCCCTAGCAAGTTTAGTGTGCTTTTATTGGCCCGCTTTATACAGAATGGGTAAAAGGTTACTCAGATATGTTGCAGGTACACAGCATCCATCACTGCCCGGGGACCAGATAAATAAAAAGCTTTATGCTGTAATGAAAAGTGTATATTCACATTCACACACACCCAAATGCATGGACTTCATCCTGTGTCAGTTCACACGACAGATGCCTTGACAGATAGGAGGGTGGTGACCACACAGAAACTCACGGAAACTGATGAATCTAACTCCCGCTCACGCACGCTCACACAGAGATACTTCAGATCACAGAACAGATGTCATGTTTGGGAAGAAAAAAGCAGAGAAAAGAGCTCATACATAAGCACACACACAGACATTCACTATTCACAATGTCCATGTCCTTTCTGAAGATAATTATGCCGGATGCCTCTGTAGCTCAGATCAGATTTCTCTGTATTGAGTCACCGTATTAATGCCATTTAATGTCTGCATGTATCCGTTTCCCCTGCTTCCCATTAATAAAGATGTCAGTCGGCTTTGTTAAACCAAAGAGGTTTATGAGACATGAAACAAACCTCTCCTCTGATTAAAAGAGCAGAAGAAAAGCATTCCTCTCGCTTCTCCTCTGTGGTTGTATTTAAAAAGCACTTCTCATTTCTGATTGTGCGGCTCGCCTGTCGGCCTCTGTTTCTGGTATGCTGGGTGCACAGCGAGGTTTTGTGGCAATCTGAAGTGCTTGTTGTGATTGTTGCAGCTTTTGTCTGCAAGGATCTTGCTCATCTTCCAGAACTGTAACCTTGAACGCCGAGAGCTATGTTTGAACGGATAAGCATTGCCAGAAACAAGCGAAATAAGCCAGACCAAGGTTAACATGACTGCCTGAGCGTGAAAAGGAAGGATGGAGGGAAATTTTGAGAGGGTGAAAGAGCAAATGCTTAAATGCATTTATTTTAATAGCCATTGTTTTCTGTAAGTGCGTGAGACAAGACTTAAATAATGGTTCTTTGCACCGGAGGTTCTACTCAAAAAGCATTTATCACTATATCCCCCGGTTTCATGGACAAGGTTTAAAGGGTTAGTTCCCCCAAAAATGAAAATTTCCCATAATTTACTCACCCTCAAGCCATCCTATAGGTGTAATATTACTTTCTTCTTTCAGTCAATCACAATCAGAGTTATATTTAAAATTCTGCCTTCCAAGCTTTATAATGGGCGTGAATAGTAACCATGATTTTGAAGCCCAAAAAAGCACAACCATATGTAATCCAAAGTAATCCATATGGCTCCAGGGGGTTAATAAAGGCCTTCTGAAGCGAAGCGATGCATTTTGTAAGAAAAATATCCATATTTATAACTGTAATCACTAGCTTCCGGTAATGTCCGTTCCCGCGTTCATATGAGAGCCGAGTTCCGGTGTATGATTTAGGCATATTGTAAGCTTAGGTCAGAGTAGATGCCTCTTGCGGTTCAAACAAATAGGGCTGGGCAACAAACTCAAGCTCCTCTGACATTTCTCTTTAAAAATTCTTGTTTTAGACTTCTAATTCGTAACCAGTGTTTTGTTTTGCTCTATCCACTGCGCTTCCGCGTTCATCAATACATCAGGCATCAGGTAAAAGTTCACTCTTCCGCCGGAATCGAATCGCGGACGGAAGGCAGTGATTCTAGTTTATAAAGTTATATGGATATTTTTCTTACAAAAACACATCGCTTCACTTCAGAAGGCTTTGGAGCCGTATGGATTACTTTTATAATGGATGGATGCGCATTTTTGGTCTTCAAAATCCCAGTTACAATTCCCTCCCATAATAAAGCTTGGAAGAGCCAGAATATATTTTAATATAACTCTGATTGTGTTTGACTGAAAGAAGAAAGTCATGTACACCTAGGAGTGAGGCTTGAGGGTGAGTAAATTATGGGATAATTTTCATTTTTGGGTGAAATAACCCTTTAAGTCTAGTCCAGGACCTAATCCTAAAATGCATGTTTGAGTTGTTTTAACTTAAAGCAACTTGCGCTGTAGTATCTTAAAATATGTCAGTGCTATTGTTTTGTCTCAAGATGCAGACCAATAATGTTTTTTGTTTGTTTGTTTGTTTGTTTTGTTTTTTCTTTGATTTTAATGATTTCTTTTCCCCTAAGGCACATTTTAAAAAGCTACTTACAGTTTTTTTTTCAACTGCTTACATACAAAATCCTTACTTGTCACACAATTTCTGAAACCTGACACTCAAACACCAGAACCACACACCAAATCTGCAAAACCATACACTAATTCTCGGCCTTCGACTCAATTTCATAAAACACTTTTTGCAAAACACAACACACAATTCTCTATGTAACACAAAAATCTAAAAGGAAGTATCTTGATTTCCTTTTTCAAACACAACCATTGTTTCTGTCCAACTACACATGGTTCATGTATTTATTTTATTTCATACTTTGTAATACTGTATTCACAACCACAAATCTTACTGTAAAAAATAAATAGTTTGGTTTCAATCTTGCTTTCGTGTTTACCGTATATTTTTCAACATCTCTCTGCCAATTAATTTCGATCTTGTACCGAAATGTACACAGGAGCTCATGAAAGAAGAGCTTTAGGTTTTAAATAACTGTGTATAATATATCCAAAATTAGGATATTATGGCAAAGGTGTTTGCAACACAAGACAAATGTTTGCTTTTGAGTTGTTTTTGTGATATTTTGAATGCAGTGCTTCATTTTGCAAGAGATGTGGGGCATTTTGAATTTTGTGTGTGCAATTCTTGGATTTGTGTGACAAGTTTTGTAAAAAAAAAAAGTTTTTTTCAAAGTTTTGAAAATGTGTGTAAGCAGTCGAAAAAAACTGTAAATGTACTAATATATATTGCACTATATCTTTCAAAATTTGACCATAATGTTCTTTAGAGGTTAAAACTAAATTTCTTGATTTTACAATACAGATTCTTCAGAAAAAAATGAAGCCCTCTTGGGCTCTTTGAAGCATCAACACATTTTCTAAAGAGGTATAGAACAGCAAGCTCACCACTGACATACCCTTAAATCAATATTTTCGCTTCAGTACAAGTTGATCCATCTAAATTATCCCAAAACAACAGAAAAATCATTTTGATTCATTCCTCTATTCATTCCTCTATTTGTAAAAGCATCCAAATATCATGTTCACAACAGTGGAGGATTAAAAGGGGTATTTCGAAAGAATTTGAATCATCCTTTTAGATGTTGGACTGCTGATGGATGATTGTCCGACAATGAATTTTTCATAATTCTAATGTTAATTTGATCAAGAACATCCTGAACAAGCTAATGATGGTCTTCAGGATTAATTGAATTAACATAACTTTCTAGTATCCTATCACAAAAGTTGCAGCAACCGAAAGACGGATACAATTTTGCGCATACAAAGTTTGTAAACTATTTGATCACACTAGTCTCAGTTAACACATAATGTTTAAATCTTGTCAATCTGCTTCCTTTTCCGGGTTTAATCTGTAAAACTCTTTTTGCAACCTGTATTTTGAAGCGTATAACAGCACAGATTGACGCCGGCGTAATGAATGCATATCCGCAGAGCATCCAGCTGTTAACCCGCGCTCCCTTTGTGGTAATTGAAACATGGGTTTTTCAAAAGCAGGAAGATAATTCGCATTATGTCAGACAGTGCCACTCTAATGAGAAAGCTCTTTGCAAGTGACACCAGGCAACGACTCCCAGCATCCCAGATTCCTTTGCCACACAATCGGCCTCCTTCAGAAGTTTGTATCCTCCCTTCCCATGAGGCTTTGGTGTCTGTCACTCTAACAGAAAGGAAGAAAGGGAGAGAGAGAGAGAGTGAAAAACAAGGGCTTAATGAAAAGAAGAGATTAATGCCAACAACCAATCATTTCACTGTAATTAAAATGTAAAGCCTGTTGTTTAGGTAGAAAATGTGTGCAACTCTGGTATTTTATACAGCACACAATATCTGTGTGAGATGGAGAAAGAGAGACTTGCTGTAAAGGACGGAATTCAGGCGAAATGACTGATACAGACTGGTTCTGATTTGAACACTTCATGCCTTTTCAATTCAATTGCTGCATGTACAGTATAGGAAGTCAATGCATGCCGTTTTCACTCATGCATTCAATAGCATAATTCCTTTCAAGAAACAAGCACCTCATCCTCCTTAACTGATGCTTTTCTTTAGCTATTGTACATAAAGAAAACTACTTTGCATTTTTGTATCCTCGCCCAAGGACAATTGGATCGACAGAGGGTTATTAAAGGGTTATTAAAGGGTTTTTTGGCGCACAAAAAGTATTCTCGTCACTTCACAACATTAAGGTTGAACCACTGTGTTCACATGAACTGTTTTAAATATGTCTTTAGTAGCTTTCTGGGCATCTGAAAGTGTTTATTATCTTGCTGGCAATGCAGGCCTCAATGAGCTATCGGATTTTTATCAAAAATATCTTAATTTGCGTTCCGAAGATGAACGAAGGTCTTACGGGTGTTGAACGACATGAGGGTGAGTAATAAATGACAGAATTTTCATTTTTGGGTGAACTAACCCTTTACAGAACAGTTATTGTAAGAGTAGGTTTAAACCGAACGTAACTTACTCCCACTAAACGTATACTCTTTGAATTCTTGCACCCAAAAAACAAAATTCGACACCGTAATGATTAAAAGTTGAAGTGAATGTATCTTAATTTAAGAATGAACTGTAATGTTACATCATTAAAATTCAAATTCTTAGGTTTATCACATCATCAACAATGCTTGTTTTGTTCCTATATCCGACTGATTTTACTGGACTCAATGTCATACATATTTTATTTTGGTAGGGCGTATAAGTATAGATTTATAAATCCAAGAGTTATTCACAGTTTGTTTATGTATAGTGGCTTCTAGGTGAAATGCTTCATGCCATACTGATAGTTAGTTCCAGTATTATGTACCACCACCATTAAAATAAGCCCAAAGCACTTTTCGGCCTCTTTCTAAACACTCCGAGTGGATTTGTTTGGTCTGTCCAGTACAATAAAATAAACACCTCATTGATGGCCGGAGTTTCCTTCCCAAGTGTGTTGATGTTGGTCCCGCAGGAATGTCTGTGCGTTACAAACATTAGTAGCATGACTGTTTCTTTGTAATGAGGTCATTATGTTTTCAGAGTTTAATAAACTGTGTGTATATGTACTGTAAGAGTGTGTGTGTGTGTGTGTGTGTGTGTGTGTGTGTGTGTGTTCTCCACAGCAGTTTGTCTCTTTATTATTCTAAACGCCGTTACTCTTGTCTAGTCAAAACTTACTTAAACAAGAGTTGCTCTTAACATAAACACAATGACTGTGGTGGTCAGATGCTCTGTTCTTTTACCATTTAAGTATGTGAGCAGACAGCCACCCAGCTCTGTGCTCATCTGTCTCTTTCTGTAAACGGTAACTGCTTACTAAGGACCTTTGACCCCTTTTAGTGAAGGACAGCCAGCCATCTAAAGGCATTGGCCACTCTGTGCCTTTTTTTTTCTTGGTAAAAATCCTCCTCACATTTCTCAGCAGTTCTGTTTGTTGAACAAAGAGTGCTGGGTGTTCTAGTGTGTTTTTGAATGAATAACTAATATTGGTTTGCCTATTACAAATATTGGTCTTGCTATAAAGAAGAAAGGGAAAATATAAAAGTCAGATTCAACAAATGCGCTTTAATTTCTCTCCCTCTCTTTGTTAGGAAAGCAACCTTGAAGCGCCATTTTTAACTAACTTCAATGCAGTTGGCTACTCTTTTTGTTAAATTATAGTGTAGCTAACTACCTTTTCAGCAGTTTACTCAAAATTTAAAGTAGTAGGCATTCAAATGGTATGTAATATGTCATCTTACTAGCACGGAGCAGAAGAATGTCACAAAATCTGAAAGAAAAAAAAAGGAAAAAAAAAACTTTGGAGGCAGGCTCATTTGTTTGTGAGAGTCTAATGTATATGATAGTATACGATTTTAAAACAAACAGTGTTCAGATTGAACAATTTCTTGAAGCACGATGATGGAGGGCAGATCGTTCAGGAGAATATGATAATGGATAATATATCAATATTTCATGGATTTACTATTTTTGTGGACAAAAAGTGCTTTTGGATGTTTTCCAATGGATGCTTGTCATGGACATTTTACTCAAGTGCGACGGATTGGCTTCATCTAATGATCGCTATTTCATAACAAAGCTATGAAGTCCTGTTTTGATTTTGCATATTAATATTTGGACTCGCGACACAAATTACAATATTACTGCTGAAGCATCTAAATCGTAAAACAGAAACTGTAGATTGACAATAAACCCTTAGAACTTTGAAATGATGTACAATTTGTTATCATCTTTAATATCTTTAGACAGTATTCTATATAGTAAATGTATTCCATGGTAAACAAAGTGACGTCAAGCCTGAGGTTAATGGACATCTCAAGAGGTTATTGGTTGAAGATGTAAAATACTAATATTCCTTATGTGATTTATTTTATTTTTTTTATAATTTATGTAACTATTTTATGATTGAATTAATAATCAGAGATACATTACTGTTCAAAAGTATGGGGTCTGTAAGATTTTTATATATAAATAAAGTAATACTTTTATTCAGCAAGGATGCACAAAATTCACTAAAGGGGTTCACAGAGATATTAAGCAGCAAACAAACTGTTTTCAACATTGATAATAATAAGAAATGTTTCTTTAGCACCAAATCAGCACATTAGAATGATTTTAAGAATCATGTGATACTGCAGACTAGAGTAATGATGCAAAAAATTTAGCTTTGCCATCACAGTAATAAATATAATAAATTAGAACAAAAATTTTAATAATATTTTACAATATTACTGTTTTACTGTATTCCTGATCAAAGTAATGCAGCCTTGGTGAGCATTAGATACTTTTCATTGCTATGTATGAGATTGTTCATATTCACTTTGCAGTGTGACAAAAACAAGTGAACTTGTTGCTAAACACAGCTGAAGTTGGTAGCATCTCTACTTTTAGTTAGTCCCGAACTCTTCTCTCTTTCTCTCTCTTGCTGTAATGAGGGCGTTTGGTGGAGAGAGGCAGATGGAAGTGCCTGTGGGATTGTGGGAAGGCAGAAACAGAGGGAGAAGGAGCTACGTGGAGGGTTGGAGAGACTGGTTATGGAAGTGCCATGTGGTGCCAGGGTCCGTCTCTGCCCTCTGGACATCTGTGCCAGTCCCGCTTGGTGGTCATTCAGGCTCACACAACCCTGCCAATTAAAGACTGCCTCCCAGGCTGCCCCCGAGCTTCCTGCTCCACCTCTCTCTCTTTCTCACTCTCTCCTTCGTTCCTCCATTCCTTCTGTCAGTCTCTCTCTATCCCCTTCCCATCGCCTCTTGTGGTTTCCGCACACGAGTGTCTCTTGTTTCCCCTCAGTTCTTTTCCTCATCATTATCCAGCTTCAGACCTAAAGCCAGTTAACCCACTTTCAGCTCTCAGAGCAGGATCTGGCCAAGACAGCCACTTCCAGTCCTGACATACTTAAACCACACATTTGATATCCATTAGACCTATTTAGATCTATCTATCTATCTATCTATCTATCTATCTATCTATCTATCTATCTATCTATCTATCTATCTATCTATCTATCTATCTATCTATCTATCGTCTGTCTGTCTGTCTGTCTGTCTGTCGTCCATTCTATCTATCTATCTATCTATCTATCTATCTATCTATCTATCTATCTATCTATCTATCTATCTATCTATCTATCTATTTATCGTCTGTCTGTCTGTCGTCCATTCTATCTATCTATCTATCTATCTATCTATCTATCTATCTATCTATCTATCTATCTATCTATCTATCTATCTATCTATCTATCTATCGTCTGTCTGTCTGTCGTCCATTCTATCTATCTATCTATCTATCTATCTATCTATCTATCTATCTATCTATCTATCTATCTATCTATCTATCTATCTGTCTGTCTGTCTGTCTGTCTCTGTCTGACACACACACACACACACATGCTTATGGCCCTGAGATAGACTAATGAGAAAAGTCTGCCTTGTATACACACACACACACACACACACACACACACACACACACACAGGTTTGTTTTGCTATCTTAGTGGGGACTCTCCATAGGCTTAATGGTTTTTATACTGTACAAACTGTATTTTCTATCCCCCTACACTACCCCTATCCCTAAACCTAACCATCACGGGAAACATTCTGCATTTTTACATTTTCAAAAAAACATCATTTAGTATGTTTATTAATCCATTTTCCTCGTGGGGACCGCTGGCTGGTCCCCACAATGTAGGTGATCTCAGGTTTTTATTACATCGTGGGGCCATTTGGTCCCCACGATGTAATATAAACAAGAACACACACACACACACACACACACACACACACACACACACACACCAGTAATCTCATTCAAGATTCTTCCAAAGATGTCATGAACACACTCGGTCCATATGGGCTGGACAGATGTTAGAGGGTGACACACCTATCATGTGTCGCCTAATTCTATTTTCCACAGTGTCCCTGAAGTCAGAATCACCTCTCATCACAGCACACACTGATGCTCATTTTGTTTCCAGCCTCCACTAGTGGCATACTGACCACCTGCCACACCTGTGCCCTGTCGTAAGTCTCCATAACAGCCAGCAGACCCTGATTTAATTGATCTCTGAAATCTGAATAAGGGTGCCCACCTAGGCTATGTTCATAAAATTCTGCTGTCAGTCTTGTTTTAGTGCGCTGTATGATTATATTCACAAACGGTTTAGTTAGGAATGAAAGTGACACACATTCTATCACCAACGCATATCTGAGAGTGAGATAGCCACTCACCACTGTTTACATTGTATTGTTTAAATTTAAAGTCTCTTTTGGTTAATTAAGATTTGACAGATGAACAAGTGCCTCGTTTAGATTAGTTTATTAAATAACATTGTGTTAACTGCGATAAGACTTTACAGTGTTACGGAAGCTGCCATCATTGTTATGTATATTCGTCAGTGTTATTCATGGCTACTTCAAGAATAGAGTGCTGCAGGAATGAGTCTTAAAAACCTGGAAAGAAAGGAGTTTTTGAATTTTTGAATTGCCCATTCTATCATCCCAAAGTCAATGGGTTTTTGAATGGGGTTTTAGTTCAATGCCTGAAATAATGTCTGTGATCAACACAAGCTCAAGAAATGTTCACGTTTTACTCTACAACATAAAGCCCATCAGTAATAACCCACTATTTTAAGCTTTTATATGTCTTGAAAAAGGCTGTTGATAACAAGTGGAAAATGTGACTACAGAGGCTGTATTATCACATCAAAGAGGAACTTATCTACTCACTAGTTTGCTTTTACACCCTTTTTGTGTTCTTTCAAATTATTCTAACTCAAACTTTCCAACTTGTAGATTTTAAATAAATCTTGAGAGAGTTGTAAGCAGTGGTAGTACAGTTTGTTTATAGCCTAACTTTACATTTTCACTTCTGGTGATTGTATTTAGGCTTCAATATTCAATCAGTTGTTGGTCACAGAGCTTATTTTCTGCAATAATCCAAAAGCAAATGGAAAAGTCCGGGCAAAGGGAATAAAAGCAGTATGGGGAACACATATTCACTAATAACTACGACTTTTGCCTCAATAAACTCCTAATTCACTGTTTATTAATAGTTAGTAAAGTAGTTGTTGTAGTGGTTAATCTTAGTTATTGGGTGGGATGTAGAATATGGTCATGCAGAATAAGGCATTGATATGTGCTTTATAAGTACTAATAAACAGCCAATATGCAAGCTAATAAGCAACTATAGTTAAAAGTGAGAATTGTTCCCCATACTAAAGTGTTACCAAAATCCTTTTGGCTTTTTGCCAATGGAACCAGGGTGATGCTATCTTCTGGGTTCGCTACAATATTACATCATCTCTTCAGAACGTTATAGAAGAAGATCTTGACTTCGGTTACTCAATACAGACAGCATTTGATTCACTACTGATAATATTTTAGTACAAATGATTATCAATCCCAATCAATAACTTTGTGAACACAGCCTTTTTGTGGTGAACTCACCAGTGTTGGAGACCAGCTGTAGATGTCCAAGTGAATTTAGAAGTGTAGCTTAGTGGTGTTAAAGCTAGAGCATGCTCATTTGAAAGGCTTTCAAAGGGTGAGGTTACTGAGTGTTGGATCATATTCAGATTCTGCTCGTTGACAGGCAGCTGGCACAACCAAGATGTGGATTACAAAGCACCATCCGGCATCACAAGGAAGATTCAAAAGAAACTAGCTGGCTGTGTCTCTATTTTTTCAATATCTCCCCTCGAGCTGTAATGATAAGGCACAGCTCTCAAGGTTTTGTATGTGCAAATACAAGATTGCTCAAGGAGAATGAAATATTTCTTGGCTGCTTATTTTCTTGTCCTTGGGTGTAGGTGTGTTTGTGACAAGTAAATGTAGATTGTGAAGCAATGTTAAATTATTTAGAGATTTTGATAACATTGTAATCACTAAAGGTCAGTTTGATACCAGAAATCTCATTCCATAACATACAATCAATTCTACTATTTTCTAAACAGTTTATTTCCACAGCAAGTGTGTTATTGAATGCCAGAATGGCTGGTGGTTTAACATAGAGGTTGAAAAGAAAAATGGCTAATGTATTCGAAGCGTTGTTGGTGCTCTAATTGGGCCACTTTGGGAGTGAAGTTTGTGTTTAGCGGGAAATAATAGCATAATAATGCAGACCCTGAGTAGATGCTACTTGTTCTCCTTTGGCTTGAGGAGCTCTACTAGCTCTCTCCAAAGGGCCCTTCATCCACACTTACACTCGACTCATTCATTCCTGCCATCCTTACCTTAATCCGGACGGATTCATGGAGCATACTGATAGAGCATTCCCTCAGTCCTGGAGATCTCTTTCTTTGCTCTTAGAAAAGGAGAGATGTTGAAGAGGAACATTCGTAACTGGTAATTTTCGTGCAAATTCATTGCTACAGATGTGTTGTCTTTGAAAGGTACTTTTTAGATGTATACGTTTCTTCTCTGAAACACAAAAGGAAGCATTTTAAATAGTGTTGTTGTTGTTGCTATTTTGCATGCAGTTGTATAGAATAGGGGATGATGCTTTCAAGCTTCAAAAATTATTTGAAAGCACCATAAATGTATCATAAAAGTAGTCTATATGACTTGTGCGCTATATTTAAAGTATATGCAATATTGTGCATGAGTCTGATGAACTATTCATTCATTCATTCATTCATTGACAGCCCAGTCACTCTCCACTTTGACCCTGTTTACACCTTGTATTAAGATGTGTTTTGGTTGATCTGATCACAAGTGGACGATGCTAAATACAAGTGTAAACAGGGTCTAAAACATTTTGAGCTTTCCATTTTCGACCACTTCCAGAGGTAGTCGAAAACGCATTCGACCGGATTGCTTTCGTAGTGTAGAGGCTCATGTGGTCGAATGTGCTTGAACAGCCACAAAAGACCACCTACTGACCTAATGCGTAAATTATTTGGGAAGCGCGCTACCCAGAAGGGATTGTTCTCTCGAAATTCCTGATTTCTAACACGCACTCACCGCGACCGGCATGATCTTGTGGATATCAGAGCAGAAACGAAAGCTGATGCTCAGTATGTTTTTCCATCTTGTCCGTGCACGTTCATATGTAAATTGCGTGAGCTTATTTTGTGCACAACATTTAAATATNTCCCCTCAAACAAATCAGGACAGAAGTGGTTGAAAGTGGACAAAAGAGACGGATTAAAACACCAGGTGTAAACGGGAATGTGTCTCTTTCGTTTACTTGTGATCCGATCGACCAAAATGCATCTTATTACCAGGTGTAAACAGGGCCTTTGATAGCACTTTACTTCATCACTTTATTGTTCAGAATATTCTTCCAAACTTCACCTTTTGTGTTCCACAAAAGAAAGAAAGCCTTACAGGTTTAGAGCAACGTATGGGCAAGCAACATTTTTTTTTCTCCATTTTTTATGTGAACTATTCCTTTAAGCTTCAAAATCACAGCATTTGCTGTCCCTCCTGACTAATGTCCAGCCTACGTGCCCTTTACTTCCCCCCAGGGGTATGGAAAGTTTCCAGCCTTTGGCACTCTTTCCTTTTGATAAATGTCTTCCTGGGCACTCCTGATCGGGTAAACAGGCCCGGGTTCCATATTTATGAAGCCGCCACTTCAGGATTGTCATCAATAATGAGCAGCTACGACCAACCTTTCCGTCATTACATGAAAAAATAAAATCCGTATCTGAACGCGGGCAGCACAGGAAGGACTGTAATGAGACAAAGCACTGGGATCCTCTGGGAACCTGAGACACATCGCCTGGGTTTGATTGACACGATGTTTGCTGGCATCTCGCTGTCCTTTATACAAATTCAACAGATGGTCTCAATGAGGTCAAACACAGCACTGATTTAGATTCTACATCGCTGTGTTTTCCCTTCCAATTAAATTCAACATCAAAACACAAGCGTAAGTGTTGTTTCTCAGTGCAGATTAGAAACCTACAGAGGAAGGAAAAGAGTGAATACAAGAGAGAAAAAGATCTCCTTGGAGACTGAAGGAGCTTTCTTGGGTGGAGAAGTTCTCCCAAACCAAAGAGGAGCAGCTTAAATTGGAGTACTTATTTGTTTGTGGATGAGAGGTGCATTATAGAATGAATGAGCCGGCAAAAAAAAAAAAAAAAACATCCTTCCAACAGCACAACACAACATTTAATTAGATCTACAAGACTTAGAGGAGTGTTACAGGAAAATACAATTGTGTCCTTTACCACAGAAAAAACAAAAACATACATAACGTCCAAAATTTACAGTGTAAGTAAACAGGGCAATGCAATAAACTTTAAAATACACACTATTTTCAGAAGTATAGTCGCAAAACATACACTTTACTTGTTAACATGAGACTATATTGATAGATTGAACTAAGGTGCTTTGAAACACTGAGCATAACCCCATTTTCTTTACTCTAAACCATAGGCACTGCTATACTCTAACCACAATTTAAATAATAATAAAGAAAAAAAACCTGAGGGACAATTTTGTGGTAAACGTCATTTGACTATAAAAAAAAAACTGTCAATAGACTTTAATTTGTATTGAACCTGGAACATTTATTTAAGCAATAAAGTAGTAGTTCTCTCTTTATTTACTCTAACTCTCTCTTTCCCGCTACTTTCACTCATAAAAAATGAGTTTATCTTCTCCAACTCAGACTTTCCTCCACTATTTCTCTAGTTAATAATCCTAGGATATAGATCATTGTTTTTGTTGTATGTCTCTGCAGAGAGGTGTAGAGAGCGTCTTTACTGCCCGAAGGATGACAGGACTCATAAAACCAGATTCACACAGGAATTTAACAAGTCAATAGTGTTCATTAAAATTAATGAATAGCAAAGCTTTGGCACCAGATGCCAGCTTCTCAAAGTCCTCCGTGGTCACAGAATGCGACTCAACCATCCATGGTTTTCCCCTAAAGTAAGGACAAAGCAAACACAAGCTGTAATTTGACTTTGAGGGGACTGGCACCAACTGCCTCCAGCTTTCTCATGGTAATTTATAATCTTGTCGTCAACTAAATATTTGCATTTGGCATCTCTAGGTACGCATACATTAGGAGAAAGCGGCCAAATGTGCGGATGTAGGTAGTGATGGAGGTTTTAAGGAATGTACTAAAGGAATCAATAAGCTTTAGCAGACCTATTTAGGGTCTCGCCCTGATAGATAAGCCTGGCTTTGTCAACGTTAACTTGCCTGGTGTTCACTAACGGGATGCAAACAGGCGAAAGGACTCTAACTAGAGTGTACACGCCCATTAACCTGAGCACAGTTTAATTAAAATCCCAAACAGATGATATTGTCAGAGATTGGATGTAATCCTATTTAATGAGAAAAAGTGCCCAAATTCAGCAGAGCTGGATTAGGAGTAAGTGTGTGTGGTTGTTAAAGCAGTGTGTATAGAGAATTCATTCAGTACTGTTTTATCAAATCTCCTGAGTTGATGTATTTCGGTAGCTCAGCTTTCTCAAGTGTGGCCATCAGACAGTGGAATAAGTTGCCAACAGAGCTTACCACATGTGTAAATTTTAACATTTTTTCACATCGGGTCAAAAAATGGCTTCTTCTAAAACAAACATGTTCACATAATGTTTAGTAATTGATGTGTATGTGAAAGCGTATTTGTAAATGCATGCTGAAGAATGAATGAAGGGTGTGATCGTTTTAATGCTGTTTTGGGATAAATGTATTATTAACTTGATTTGTTGACATCAGCCTGTCCGGGGACTACAGGTGTAAATTAGCACAAGTGCAACAACCTGGTAAAATGCATCTCTCCTTCTTAAGGTTAATGTATATTTTACACTGTCCCTGTTTAAATAAATAAATAAATAAATGAAATGAAAAAATTTGAAGCAGGGTCCTATTGGGCGGGGCTTGTTGAAGGACTCTTAATTTTTGCCAATACTGACATTCTTGGGCGTGGCTTACTAAAGGACTCCTAATTTTTAGCCAATACTGACAGTCTTGGGTGGGGCTTACTGAAGGACTCTTAATTTTTAGCCAATTCTGACAGTCTTGGGCAGGGCTTACTGAAAGACTGTTAATTTTTAGTTAATACTGACAGTCTTGGGTGGAGCTTACTGAAGGACTCTTATTTTTTAGCCAATACTGACAGTCTTAGGCGTGGTTTACTGAAGGCTCTTAATTTTTAGCCAATACTGACAGTCTTGGGCGGGGCTTACTGAAAGACTGTTAATTTTTAGTTAATACTGACAGTCTTGGGTGGGGCTTACTGAAAGACTGTTAATTTTTAGTTAATACTGACAGTCTTGGGCGGCTTACTGAAAGACTGTTAATTTTTAGTTAATACTGACAGTCTTGGGCGGGGCTTACTGAAAGACTGTTAATTTTTAGTTAATACTGACAGTCTTGGGTGGAGCTTACTGAAGGACTCTTTTAATTTAGCCATTACTGACAGTCTTGGGCGGGGCTTACTGAAGGACTGTTAATTTTTAGTTAATACTGACAGTTGTGGGTGGGGCTTACTGAAGGACTGTTAATTTTTAGTTAATACTGACAGTCATGGGTGGGGCTTACTGAAGGACTGTTAATTTTTAGTTAATACTGACAGTCATGGGCGGGGCTTACTGAAGGACTGTTAATTTTTAGTTAATACTGACAGTCATGGGTGGGGCTTACTGAAGGACTGTTAATTTTTAGTTAATACTGACAGTTGTGGGTGGGGCTTACTGAAGGACTGTTAATTTTTAGCCAATACTGACAGTCATGGGCGGGGCTTACTGAAGGACTGTAAATTTTTAGTTAATACTGACAGTTGTGGGCGGGGCTTACTGAAAGACTGTTCATTTTTAGCCAATACTGACAGTCTTGGGTGGGGCTTACTGAAGGACTCCTAATTTTTAGTTAATACTGACAGTCTTGGGTGGGGCTCACTGAAAGACTGTTAATTTTTAGTTAATACTGACAGTCTTAGGCGTGGCTTACTGAAGGGCTGTTAATTTTTAGCTAATACTGACAGTCTTGGCTGGAGCTTACTGAAGGACTCTTTTAATTTAGCCAATACTGACAGTCTTGGGCGGGGCTTACTGAAGGACTGTTAATTTTTAGTTAATACTGACAGTCTTGGGCGGGGCTTACTGAAGGGCTCTTCATTTTTAGTTAATACTGACAGTCTTAGGCGTGGCTTGCTGAAGGACTCTTAATTTTTAGCCAATACTGACAGTCTTGGGTGGAGCTTACTGAAGGACTCTTAATTTTTAGCCAATACTGACAGTCATGGGCGGGGCTTACTGAAGGGCTCTTAATTTTTAGTTAATACTGACAGTCATGGGCGGAGCTTACTGAAGGACTCGTATTTTTTAGCCAATACTGACAGGCTTAGGCGTGGCTTACTAAAGGACTCTTAATTTTTAGCCAATACTGACAGTCTTGGGTGGAGCTTACTGAAGGACTCTTTTAATTTAGCCAATACTGACAGTCATGGGCGGGGCTTACTGAAGGATTGTTAATTTTTAGTTAATACTGACAGTCATGAGTGGGGCTTACTGAAGGGCTGTTAATTTTTAGCCAATACTGACAGTCTTGGGCAGGGCTTGCTGAAGGGCTGTTAATTTTTAGCCAATACTGACAGTCTTACGCGTGGCTTACTGAAGGACTCTTAATTTTTAGCCAATACTGACAGTCTTGGGTGGAGCTTACTGAAGGACTCTTTTAATTTAGCCAATACTGACAGTCTTGGGCAGGGCTTACTGAAGGGCTCTTAATTTTTAGTTAATACTGACAGTCATGGGCGGAGCTTACTGAAGGACTCTTTTTTTTTAGCCAATACTGACAGTCTTAGGCGGGGCTTACTAAAGGACTGTTAATTTTGAGTTAATACTGACAGTCTTGGGCGGAGCTTACTGAAGGACTCTTATTTTTTAGCCAATACTGACAGTCTTAGGCGGGGCTTACTGAAGGACTGTTAATTTTTAGCCAATACTGACAGTCTTGGGCGGGGCTTACTGAAGGGCTCTTAATTTTTAGTTAATACTGACAGTCTTGACCGGGGCTCACTGAAGGACTGTTAATTTATAGTTAATATTGACAGTCGTGGGCGGGGCTTACTGAAGGACTGTTAATTTTTAGCCAATACTGACAGTTATACTGACAGTCTTGTGCGGGGCTCACTGAAAGACTCTTAATTTTTAGTCAATACTGACAGTTGTGGGCGGGGCTTACTGAAGAACTCTTAATTTGTTGCCAATACTGACAATCTTGGTCAGGGTGTCCTGGATTTCATTGCAATGCTTCTCATTAAGCAGTCTGTCATCACCAATAATTTTCTGTGAAACTTTATTCATTTTACAAAACAGATATTGTGAGCTAATTTCCTCAAAATATCTGTTTAATTCATATGTGGGTGTCAATTTAATCTAAGATTCTCTACATACTGTATAAGGCTCTCGTCTGTTCTTCTTCTTATTATTATTATTATTTTAATTATTATAAACTATAAAGGACCAATTTTCATCACACTCTTAAAACAAGGACATGCCTTCTCTTCAGATTTGTGAGTATAAAGAAACCTGTGTGATTATAGTTCCACTCGCGTGATTTTTTAAGTGATCATTTTCATATTGCGAAAGCTTTCTTTTTATCTCAAGTGCTTATTGAATCACCTAGAAAAATCAGTGAAAACTGATACCATGAGACTCAATTAGTTTAAAACTGTCCCACACTTAAGGACATGCTCGACGGGGCTTGAGATTCCTTAAATTCTCCCTGACATCAATGACACTTGAACATCCAACAGTGTGTATTAGGTGGCTATCAAGTTGTGAGGGACTGAGCTAAACTCAAAGCTACAAGTGATTACAGAAGTTTGTGGTTAAGAGGACAATTGTCACGGTGTGTGTGAGGGTTTAACGCACTCCATCAGGAGGTGGAGAGGCCCTATTGATCCCTGCAGCTCATCAAGATGATTTTTATTGAACAGCTAAAAAAACCCCTCTTCTGAGTGTGAAAAGAGGTATGCCTCTTTCCTTCCTTACCCACTCTGTACGGGGGCATGCACTGGTCGAAAAAGACATTTAAGACCTGTGGAATATGTAAAACTCAATAGCCTGCAGTTTTTGAAAGCGCTAAATAGAGCACATCATGGATTGATTCATGCCGAGCTGTTTTCAGTGTGCCCTTTTCACTCTTTTGAAATATCCTATTAATTTTTTAACACGGCCCTTTTGATTGAGCAGCCTTGAGGGGGATGACTTGTTCTACACACTTTTCTCCATACGTCCTGTTGAATCTAGTCGACCACCAATAGCGTTTTTTCATTTCCACCAGTCGATGTGGATTTCTTGAGCAGTGGATCTCATACAGTTTTGTGTCAGAACTTTTAAAGTTTTTTTTTTTTTTTTAGGGTTGTCAAAAGTGAATGTGTTATCTCATTTTTTTCATGTTTAACTCAGTAATTAACACGTTTACAGGGACTGAAAATATTACTGTTTCATTCTGTTTTCTATTTTCTGTTTAAAGACACAAAAGATTCTGTACAAAAAATTGTATATTTACAATTTTATAATTTATATATATATATATACATACATATATACATATACTGTACATACATACATATATACATACACACACACACAAATATATATATATATACATATATATATATATATATATATACTTTTCACAGTGCTTATGTTTGAAACAAAATATACATTTCTATAGAAATACTGTATATAAAACAAAGATACATTTAATTAAAAAATGTTTCTTTTCAGTTTTTCATTATTATTATTATTAGTAGTAATAGTAATAGTAGTATCATTATTTAGATTTATTTATTTAAATATGTATATTTTTTCAGGTTAAGTTAATATTTTCCATATTATTTCCAGATTTTATTTATTTATT
>RJVU01067793.1:10285749-10307217 GCA_003731715.1 Anabarilius grahami | reverse complement strand
GATTGATATAATATATGTTTTTGACAGATTTTATTTTATTTATTTATTCATTTGTTTATTTATTTTGTTTCACAAGCTGTTCTTATATTAAAAAGTTTTTTAAGAGTATCATGTTTAGTGCTTCTTGGTATTAAAAAGTTGAAAAACCCATTCTATAGGACACTTATATACACAATGCAATTTAATGACAGAGATTTTGCTGACATAAAAACACATTTTTAAATGAATTATTTCATTAAAACCGAAAACATTGGAGAAAAAAAAAGATGTATTATTCACTGTCAAAGCTGATTTCGTTCTGGCTGATATATCACTAACCACCACATTGCTTTGCGTTGGCAAAATACATTGCTGTGAGGTCAGTACTGATGCATGAGAGGCGTAGCGTGATGCCTGAGGCCCTGTTGAAATTCTCACTTCGCGGGAAAGTCTGGCGGATTGTTTCGAGGCAATAATCCTTTACCCAGATGACTCTTGTACCCCCTTCCAAGGCTCAGGATGAGAGAATGTAATAGATGAGTCTGATTTGCCAATCTGTTGAGAGACCTGTGCTATTCTGGGATAAAGTGTGATAGTCCATTACTCAGATTGGAGACAGATAAAAGCCTGTTCTCTGGGTCCAGCTGTCGGAGGCATTATGACAGCCTAATGCAGTTCACATTGTGAGCATCTAGCACAAACAATAGTCGCAGCGGCCGAAAGTCCCTCATTTAGGTTGAATCAACAGTGTAGATAGGCTAGTAATTGCTACAAGCTGCCCACGAAGTAGAACAGTTGTTGTTATAAAGACATTATGGGGGTAATCACAATCTGTGTGTCGTTAGAATGCTAGATTGTGTCTTGCATGAACAATTCCAGGTGGACTTTACAGATGAAAAAGAAGCTCGTATGGAAGCTAAATCGGGAATGTTGCCGAAGTATGTCGGTTCTGGCCAAGCTGGTTTAACTGTGGCACTGTTGATGTCCGTGGCCGCCCGCATAACCCAGAGTCTCATTTACAGCAGTGAGCCACAAAGCGGATTTTCCATAGGTGGCTGCTCCGAACAACTCCTCACAAAACACAGCCGAGGTTGATTCACAGGGTGAAGAAAGGCTTACAACCACCCGGCGAGCTCTTAAATCCAACCATATGGAGGAGATTGGTTCTGTCCCTCCTCCTGTGCCCAATCTTTCAGATGTGGCACTGCACCATGACCCTAAAGCTCATGCTAAGCCCACCCAGGCTCATCACAGCCCCAGGTCTGAAAATAAAGAGGTGGAAATGCACACAAACACACGCCGATGGGGGACAGAACTCAACCAGGTGCGGACCTAAATGAGTCCATTCATCATGACAGAGAATTTTAAGGTAGAAGAACATCGTAAAGCAGCAAATTCCTCTCAACAAATGACAAATCGTACATCCTTTTTAAACTTTTTTTTTCTGCACATTCCATAGTGTTCCATTCACTTTGCCAGATGCGTAGTATTCGTAAACTGTCCCTGAAAAAGACATCGATCACTGGTTACTGGATAAAGTCAAAAGATAGAACAGAGAAGCAAGCCTTTTTTCCTGTAATTTATATGACAAAACTCGAATTTCCCTCATTGTTTGGATTCTGAACCACATTTTTTTCTCTAAGGAAGTGGGTTTTACAAGCTGTTTTAGGCCTCGCTTGGTTTTGAGGCATCGGTCAGTGAGACGTTACAAGGGGACATGAGCTCAACTCGCAATTTCTTTCTCCATATATAGTCAAGCTACTTGACCACAAACCAAGGGCAGACGGAGAGTCTGTGGAGGGACTGGGTGCGGCCGCCATCGGTTTGCGTGTGTAAGGATACAGAATGCCTGATGTGATTAAAAAGATGGCATAGCTTTGGGCTACTTTCTTCATAGTGTCACTTTAAAGTCAGTGTGAAAATTGACCCCTTTTACTCTTTTAATGCACATATAGCCTTGTGTGTGTGTGATTTAGCTGTACATGGTATTCCAAAATAAATAAATAATGTATAATCAAAATGTATTTGACAGTTTCAGTCAAAATTCCCCCTTATCCTGGGGCATAAAGATAATTTATCATGCAATCAATTTCAGATTGAAAAACACAAGTCTCAAGTTCACCCATAAATGAAAATTATCCCATGATTTACTCACCCTCAAGCCATCCAAGGTGTATAACTGTCTTCTTTCAGACAAACACAATCGGAGATATATTTAAAACATATATCGACAACCGTACGCATTCTGCGCTAGTCGACTTGCGCCAAATGAGTATCCCCTGACGCAATGTATGATGTAGGATGTAGGAGTAGCGTAAGCTTCTGCCGCATATCGATGTGTACGATAGTTATTTTCATTTATAATGTTTTAAAAATTTATATTTTTTCTTACAAAAACCCATTGCTTCGCTTCAGAAGGCCTTTGTTAACCTCTTGGAGCCATATGGATTATTTTTATAATGGATGGATGCATTTATTTGTGCTTCAAAGTTTAGCCCCCCATTCACTACCATTATAAAGCTTGGAAGAGCCAGGATGTATTTAAATATATCTCCGATTGTGTTCGTCTGAAAGTTATATACACCTACGATGGTTTGAGGGTGAGTAAGTGGGATCATTTTCATTTTTGAGTGAATTATCCCTTTACTAGTACTTGAACTGACATGTTTCAGCCAAAATAAATCAATACATGAGCATTGCTGCTGTGACGTAGATTAGTAGCACAATATGACATTGATGACTAACGTAAATGTAAATATTTTGACCAAAGTAGTCTATATAGTGTACAATGATAGCAGTCCTTCTTTGCCAGTAGATTGTGACAAGAAGTGACAATCATATTTGCTGGGTTGTGTTGGCAAGACAAGGAAATCATTTATCAGGCTCTGATGATTATATATTATATTAAAATATATTGTATTTTAAAATGTACTCTTTTAAGCGGACTGTAGCGCATTTAACCACATTTTTAAAAAGTAGATTGACTGTAATTTATCTACTTTACATTTTGACTATCTTGTATCTTGACAAGCTATAGTTTTCAAAGTAGCTTCCCCAGCGCTGTTCCCGAGTGGGAAGGAAGAGGTGTGAAAAAATTTAGATGTAGAAATGATGTAGAAAAGCAAGCCTGTTGTAGATACAAAGTCAGAAACATGAGGAGGAGGGTACGTCTGCCACCAGACATCAGAGCGCAGACTGTAAAAGAAATCCAGAGCGTGGAAAAGAGAATGAGGGACGAGTGTTCAGGGGACGGATAAAAGAGCACAACAGGATCAAATGTATACGAGAACATTCTAGAGCGCCTGTGACAGTTATTAATCACCAACACCCACTTATCAGCACGAGATGCATGCGGAATTCCAGCAAGCATTAACCCAAGTGCCAATCCAAGCTTCAAACAAGGAAAGACCCACTTTTCTAATGCCCCACTGGTTTTTGGTCTCGGCAGGGCTGCACTAGCCCAGTGATGCAGCTTTCTGAATCTAGTCAGACCCACGTCACATCACAGATGAGTAGAAAGGGGTGAACATCAACTTTTATCGTAGCTTTACTTAAGAGCAAAGTTTCTCTGTGCCTCCCTGGCCAGAAAATGATAAGTAAATGGCATATGTCTCTTTGGGTAAGGAGAATGGCAGGATTGCATCAGAAAACTGGGGTGGAAATAGAAGACGAGCTGCCAGAGCTGACTGGGACTGGCTCTGTTTCCCATCTTTGCAGACATACTCTCAATTTACAGATGTGTGTGTGCGTATCGCTATGAGCACTTTACAAATGGCATTATAAATTCACTGACTGCGCAAACGAACCTAAATGAACTTCATTCTGTGGAAATGAATGCAATGGCATTAGGTCAGCCATGGTGACATTTAAAACAACCACATGATGGCAAATTATATTGCTTTTGTTCAACAGTTAATAGGAAGTAAATAGGAAGCTAATATCAAGTAACATACATTTTAGACAAACATTTACTGATACTTTTTTTTTATTTTTGCTCCCCCTTCGAACATATTTCCAAATGAAACCAAAGCAGAATCTGCTGCATATCTCAAGCAAAGCACAGCTGTGGAGATTCTTTCCTAAATTAATCTGTTGTTGAACGAATTGGATGTTAAGGGAATGATTCAATGGCTTAAGCCGCGTTTCCACAGAAATTACCCAAAACAATATGCCCCGGGAACTTTTTTCCCTGGAACTTTTTTTTCCACCAGACCTATTGCTAGCTGTGTTTCCATAGCGGTCTAAAGTACCGTGAAAATAGTTCGGTGATGTAGGGCTGCGCGCGACTTCGTCCTTTGCATATAAGCTTAATAAAAGCCTGAACCTCATTGTCAGTCCATTGGTCATATTTTTTAAACTCCATTGTTGATTCGAATAGCAAACAACTCTTACTGCACGCACTGCAACAGACTTTAAAAAAACAATGGTTGAAATAAAATGCTGCATGAACTCAACCAATCAACATGTTCAGCACCCAAGTCCCACCCCTGAAAGTTTCGGAACTTTGAAAAAGTACTACCTAGTGAGATACTTTCTGAGGGGGATTTTTTTTACCTGGAACTTCATTTAGACCCTGGTTCCTGCGGTTGAAACACACCGAGTACCACCCCAAAGGTCTTAGTTCCTGGGGAAAGTTCCTGCGGTGGAAACGCGGCTTTACTCTTAGGACCTGTTTACAACTGGTCATTCCATGTGTTTTATCTGATTGGATAACAATCAGATCTTGAAAAGACCAGGTGTAAATGCCCACAGAAACCTTTTGAGACAAATTTAAATCTGATCACTCAAACCACTAAAGGAGGACAAGTGTAAATGTAACTGGTTGTTGAAGCCACATATGTAAATTTTACTCCTCCCAAAATGTAAAAAAATTATGTATGATTTGTTGGAATCTGGCAAAAAATGACTGAGCTACACCTGTTTGAAGTCGACAGTCAGCAAAGTCAATTTTGAGAAAAATCAAGTTAAAGTTTTCTAAAGGTTCCAAAACAAAATCACCTAGCAACCATACCTTAAAATCCCTGGTAATACCACCACATTTGGCACAAACCAAGTCAAAACCCATATCTATTAGAAAATATATATATTCAACTTTTTTTCCCCCAATGACTCCACAATTGTTTGATTAACATTATTGAAACAGCCTATTGTTTCACACAGTTCTAATATAATGTTACACATCAGATGTTTTTCCCCAACAGTTAACCAAATGTTCACTTAAGAATAACAGATAATGTTTGCTTGAATACTCGCCAAGACAGATTTTTGAAATACTGTGCGCACGTTTCAGATCTGTCAGTCAGCGCGAGTAAGATCGTTTTGTTCACATCAACATGAGTTTGAAAATCACATTTCATTGGTTCAGACTCATACCATCGAGAATTTGATACCAAACTTGTGCTGAGGGGAAGCACCAGTAGTCAAGAAGCGAGCAGAGAAAAAATGCATTTTTTAATGTCAAAGGAAAGGTACTTCTCTCAGAAAACCTACAAATAAAGATATTTTTAGATGTATAATTGCCATTTGTAGCACTGGGTTCACTAGACGAGGGCTTAATGAACTTATTTTTGTGAAAACCTAAATTTTGACAAAAATTTACATTTTTCACTTTTTTTTTTACCTGTAGCTCGAAATCAGCCCATTGTAAACTCGGCCAGAGTGTTTTAGGGTAGCCCAGATGTCAGGAATAAAAGAAGGAAAATAATACTCATACACACTAGAGTTGGTGATCCCATACGTCTTTATACGTAGCTTCAAAGGATCTGCGCACTCTTCGCATACATGGAAGAGAGTGGGAAGAAAAATACAAGACACACTCTGGCAGAATTACAAATAAAAAATAATAAAAAAATCAGGATGCTTTCTGGAGCAGAGTATAGTAGAATAATCCGCTATATCACCAGCACAAACGCTACACAGACACACGCACATAGACAACGCATGACATCACAGGAGGTGTCTTAAAGGTACATAACAAATTAGGTGGCCGTTACACCGTCCACATTCTGACTCATTTTGCCAGCACGGGTCACATATAGATATGGGTAGATTGTTTCTGCATTGTAAAACATTTTCAAGTTCACCTGCTGCCTCAAAAACATGAGTAAACTCAAGACAATGGATTACTGTAAGTTTTTGAAAACATATAAACTTCAAAATCCAAAACTTGTCTCAACAATTGGAGAAAAAATAACTTCAAGTAACTTAATGAGGCTATCATGTTTTACAGTAGTATTTCAAATCTTTCAAAACCTTTCTGCTTTAAAGGCCCACTGAAGAGTGTTGGAACGCGCAGCATTATTCAATGTGTTGATGTAATTTCGACTGAAACAGGAAGACAGGGTGATATATCGAACAGCCCCGCCCCTTTTTTAAAATAGCAAATAGCGTTTCGTTTATGTTACAGCTCGGCCAGAGCCGTTAGACTCTGTAAAACCTCTGTTTCCTTCTAATCTCTAACCTCTCCTCATAATGTCCTTTATATTGCTTATATACAGCATTCTGTGCAGAATTCAAATGAGTCCGATACCTTCTGTGGTTTGTGCCGACTCACGCATATGATCCGCTCTGTGCTCTCGTGTCTCTGGGCCAGAGCAGACTGTGCACGCGCTGCAGCGGTTCAAGTTATACTAACACCAAAAACGGACTTCATTCACGTCTATGGAAAGCATATTTACACTGTCTGAATCATTCCCTATTCTCTATATAGTGCACTATGTGCCATTCACCATGTAGAAACTAGTAAATGTAAGAATAAATGACCGATTTCAGCCGAGGCTTCAGCGTCTGTAAGAGTGTAGGAGGAGGCGGGACTTCAGATTCTAGAGAGCATTTGATTGTGATGTGATGTCATGAAAATCCGTGATCCATTTTAGCGGAAGTGAGAGACTGTAAGTTTTGAATGCTTATATCTCCTAAATGCGAATTTTGTCATTGTTTTGGAACACAACAGCTTATTCATAACATTAAGGCTAACATATTCATACTAAAAGCTAAAAAACAAAAATTTTGATTTCAGGGGGACTTTAAATACTGAAGTAGAAATAGAAATTATTCTGCCAATTTGGACCCTGAATGTTTCTTTTTCTCCAAAGGTCACTACCCATTCAATGTTTCTACAGATTCATACAATGCTGCTATGAGATGCTACAAAACATGTGAATAGACTGTTGAGGGCATAGGTCAAGTTTCTCTGACTCTATGAAGATCACAAAGAATAGTCAAAATCTGCACTTTTGCTTTACTTTTATTTGTTGTAAAAACTAAGATCTATCATGAAATTCAGTTCTTGGCAAAAGCAATGCATTTGTGTCAAGCGTCCTTGTTTGAGATTAATAACAGAATAAAAGGGTATGCATTGTCGTTGATGCCACAATACAGACTTTTATGGCTCCTCTAGGCCGAACTTCTTCTGTCAACAGCCGAGTCCCTAAAAACAGCTGTGGCTGCACAGAAGTTCTCAGACCTTCACAAAACGGCAATTATCACCTCGCTCTCTCTGGGACCCCGTTCTCGCAAAACATCCCGTCCAATTGGCTGAACCTTCCTCCGCATCCTCCGCGTCTTCTGCTGGCGTCTGACCAGTCGCTCTCTCTAAAGTGAAAACATACGGCGTGACCTCTTTCCCTGTCCGTCCCAATGCCCGACTTACTTTCAAGCCCTCCCAATGGGAGGCCAAGAGTAACTTCATTTTTCAGCCTACTGTTCTGTCACCTGATACCCTTGAAGGGACACTTCTCCCCGGAGCGTCTGTGTAAACTGAGTTCTGCTTCTGCTTCTCCCTCCCGTTTTTTTGTCTGTGACTGAAACCAGATGGAAATCTGAAGGACCGCTTTGGCCCGTCATGTTCAGGGCCTCGCGCTTTGACACAGATGTTTTCTCTCCTCTTATGTGTTTTCATTCTTTTTCTTCTTTCAATTGGGATTGATTCCTCTGAGGCCCCAGTTACCTGAGAGGCCAGGGCGGGATGGACGCAGGTGGGGTTGTAGGAGGATAATCTGGAGCAGTTTTTCAGAAGCAGTTTAAAAGAATTTGTTTATTTTGAAGTTTGTAATATAGTTTGTGAGGATAAATACAATATATTTTACTCCCTACTAAATAGGTTGTTAAAGTCACAGCTTATTTTACTGCGTATTTCAGAGTGAAACAGGATATTTAACATTAAAAAAATGGCTGGCCGAGACTTGATTTTATCAACTGAGAATTTATTGAATCATAAAAAGTCTGCATTTTATTAAAAGTATTTTAGGCACCAATGAGTCAAATAGGAAAGCAAACAGAGTCAATTTTGATTTCATGTTGACCATAAATATTTAATGTGAAATGCATGCACATATTCAAAACCATAAAGGATGCATGTGATTACAGCTTCTTCAAAAACAATACAGAATCAGTCAATCACTATTAATTAAACTAATATATTCTATTAATTTACATTAAATTGGTTTCCATTAGTAAGTTATTATATTTAAAAGCCCTATTGACTAATATGCTAATTTGTTTGGTTTGTTTCAGCCATACCGCAGGCAATTGTTTTCATAATCACAATCTCATTTAATATTTCTCTCAGGTTAAACGCCATTTGCAAGTGGAGCACTGAAGCCAAGGCGAGAAATCTATTAATGACTCAATATGAATTTTTGAACGTGCAAACTACGTAGATTCATCATTTTGAAGGTTGTCTAATGAAACTGGTTTAATTAAATGGTTTTATTAGACTACAATAAGACTGCCAAAATAATGTTTCATTTGGTGAATCTCTCTCTCTCTCTCTCTCTCTCTCTCTCTCTCACTAGATGAGTTCATCTGTGCTAGAAATATAGGACAAATAAAACATCAATCAGACACTGTTGTTGCTACTTCTAAAAGCTTTCATGAGGCGTTCGAGGCTTCGTTAAGCACTTCAAAGAGACCATCATCTGCTCAGAAGAGACTGTGACACATTTCAGACATTTTTCGAATCCATTTCAAAATAAAACTGTGTGCATCGACTCTGAAAGCATTATTGCACTGGGAAAATGAAAAGCGAACTAGCTGAACACAGGCCGTGCCTAATCAGAATGTAATATGTTACAAATTGGTAGGACGCACGATGACAGACACTTAATTTGTTTGTCATGGTGATGAAATCTGTGACATATGTCTGTTAGCAGTAGATTTTATGTTTTTTGACCTTCCCTTGTGTCTTAAAATAACAGTTCACTCAAAAATGACTTCCGTTGTAGTCTGCTTCCTACACAAAGCTGCCATATGGTTTCAGAAGATTTAAAATACAGCGCATAGACTACTTTCATGACACATTTGTGAAGCTTGAAAGCGTTTTTGTGATTGCATGGAAAAAATATGTCATCAGAACATTCCATGGATTGGAATCGAATTGGATTTCACACAGTTTGGAATGACAAGGGTGAGTAAATGAACTGTCCCTTTAAGGCAGCAACAGACTCTCCACAGCAGTTTTGCTGTTTCCAGGTAGACAAGGTCACATCCTCAAAGCATTTCAAAGAGCTGCTGTTAATTGAAATTTCAGAAGTGGCCAACTTAGCAGAGGTCACTTCATGACTTTGAAGGAAAGCTCAGCATTGCCTTGGCCCTGCTCCAATCAATTACAGACTCGACCCCAGAAGGCTCATAATGATACAATAGTATAGCGACGTATTGAAAAAAAAATACTACCCGACTGTGACTTGTCTAAATAGTATGGTTTGATATCAATAAACATGTCATTTGTTTAATTTATTTAAAAATAACTTTTCTGTTGATGTGTGAACATTATATTAAACATTTAAAAGTAGACGGTAAAGTTCAGAACACGCAAATCTGAATTAGAATGACGTTAATTACAGATATAAGCGCACAGTTCAAGTCAAATGTTGTTGTAACCACCACTGACTAATTCAGTTCAGTCAATTAGCAGCGTAAATCAGCAGCTGTAACATTAGTCCTGCCAGAGTGCTGCCACACACAGCAGTCAGGCATGGCTGGTTTGGCCCTGCCGTTTTGACATGTGTAAAAAAAATGTGTTTCTACAATCTGTTCAGCACTGAAAACACCATTTTCCACTCAGTCTGTTTGCTTTTTTTGCAGCTGGTTTACAAGTAGCTGGCCTATTTAAATACAAATAAATACTTCAAGAAATAAAATAGTGATAATGGGGAAGCAGAAAAGAAGGATAGTGTATGTTGTTGTTGTTTTCAATACTAACTTCTAAGAGAAGAATCAGTTTTGTGTAATTAGTCAGTAACTATCTTTATTATTTTACTGTTTTATTATTTATTTTCTTTATTTTTGACTGATTTTAAGCAGTCATTCTGCAAAAATAAAGCATGATATGAGGGAGTATAGTGTTATGGAAGCTTGTCTCTGCCACTTAATTAAAAAAAAATTTAAAAAAGGTAATTGCGACTTTTTATCTTTAAATGTTTTTTTCTCACAATTTCGCAATGACTTCTTTTCTCAGAATTGCAAGATGTAAACTCTCAATTGTGAGTTATAATGTCAGAATTGTGAGATATAAACTCACAGTTGAGAGAAATAAAGTCAGAATTGCGAGTTTTAAACTAACAATTGTGCATTATAGTCAGAATTGTGATATAAACAAACAATTCTGACAGTTTTTCTCACAATTGCAATATATAAACTCACAATTCTGACTTCTTTTCTAATAATTGTGAGATATAAACTCGCAATGGCGAGTTTTAAAGTCCAGTTAAAAAATTTATTTTCTCAATTCTGAGAGAAAAAAAGTCAGAATTGCGAGTTTATATCTCGTAATTGTGACTTTTTTTATCAGATTTGTATGTTTATATCTCACAATTCTGACTTTATAACTCAGAATTTTGACTTTATAGCTTGCAAATGCATTATAAAGCCTGAATTGCAAGATATATTTTCTCAGAATTGCTGTTAGTCATATATCTTGAGTGTCATATTGATTTTTAAATGGTTACAAGTATTTATTTATTTATTTTTTGTCTAAGAATATATCTTTCTTAAAGGGATAGTTCACCCAAAAATGAAAATGTTGTCATCATTTACTCATCCTCAAATTGTTCCAAACCCGTATGAGTTCTTCACAAAAGAAGATATTATTGAAGAATATTGGTAACCAGACAGTTGACAGTAGCCATTGACTTCCATAGTAGGAAAAACAAATTACTATGGAAATCAATGGCTACCGTCAACTGGCTGGTTACCAATATTCTTCAAAATATCTTCTTTTGTGTTCAACAGAAAAAAAGAAGCTCATACAGGTTTGGAACAACTTAAGGGTGAGTAAATGATAACAGAATTGTAATTTTTGGGTGAACTGTACCTTTAATATGGGATATGTGATGTTAATTCACAGGTATTGTGAAGTGACACAGTAGTTGTTTTGTGTTGACAGGAATCCTGTATTGACAAATGAGCATCTAGGACAGGAACTATTTGTTTCATAAGTGTATATTGCCTATGAGCCTTGCGTGTGTGGCCATGGAAATTTACAAGAGATTATGGTGTCTCAGATTCAGTCTTTATGTTTACATAATTGGATGTGAGTAGGGGAAATGTGTAGTGTGGTAACACATGCCAACATCTGCTTATGTTCTATGTGTCATCTCTGATTGAAGCTCCTTGGCAATATTCATTACATGCTTGGCCAGAGATGAGACGCCACTTGTTGAGAAAGCAGAGGAAGAGACAGGTTAGGTCTGATATCCAGAATGCATAGGTATGGCACAAACATAAAAATGGCAGTAATGGAGGGATATAATGAACTGTAGGTTTTGGAGGGAACAGAAAACAATGGGTATTATTAGATGAAGAGATGTGTTTTGCATTAGCTGTGGACTGGGGCCAAGGTTAGGGTGGTGTGACCCCTGCTTGTAATCCTATACCCATGCTCCGACAGGACCCTGTGAACCAGGATACCATTACTGATTCTACACTGGACATTTCTGACTGCTGGAAATAGAACAGGTTATAAGCTCTACAATGCCTATTCGGTAGAAAGCTTCATATAAAAAGGGTGAGCAATATTAATTACACAGTTAGTACAAAATTTTAAAATAAATTAATACCATCATTCAGCAAGGATTCATTAAATTGATCAAGTGACAGTAAAGACGTTTAAATTCTTACAACATATAAAATATAAATAAAAAATATTTTAAATAAATGCTGTTCTTTCAAACTTTCTATTCATTAAAAAATCCTGAAAAAAAAAAATCCTGGTTTCCACAAAAACATTAAGCAGTCTGTTTTTAACATTGATGATGATAATGTTTCCTACGCACCAAATCAGCATATTAGAAGGATTTCTAAAGGATCATGTGACACTGAAGCCTGGAGTAATGATGCTGAAAATTCAGCTTTGCCATCACAGGAATAAATTACATTTTAAAGGTGCAGTGTGTACATTTTAGGAGGATCTATTGACAGAAGTGCAATATAATATACATAACTATGTTTTCAGTGGTGTATAAAGACCTTAAATAATGAACCGTTATGTTTTTATTACCTTAGAATGAGCCATTTCTATCCCATACACCGCGGGTCCCCCTCTATGTCAAATCACCATTTTGCGCTGGCATGTTTCTACAGTAGCCCCAAATGGACAAACTGCTCTACAGAGCGCGTTTGATTGACTAGCTACTCTCTGCTGTCTCAAACGAGGACATTTTTGTCCTGTGTTGGCCACCGTAGCGTCTCTATATTGCAATTCGCAAACCTCACCGCTAGATGCCACTAAAATGTACAAACTGCACCTTTAAAATATATAAAAATAGAAAAGAGTTATTTCAAATGGTAATAATATTTCACAATATGACTGTTTTTACTGTAGTTTTAATCAAATAAATGCAGACTTTGGTGAGCATAAGAGACTTTCAAAAACATTAAAATATCTTATTGACCCCAAACTTTAAAAAATTAATGTAACTATATACAGTAGTCAACATGTGAAGTCGATCAAAAAAGTTAATCAAAGTTGTCCTCAGAAGAAGGTTTTAGGACAACTTTAACGAAAGGTTTTGAACTTTTTTGTCTTTCTCAAGTCATTTTGTCTTTCTCTCTTTCTCTCTCTCTCTTTCCATTCTCTCGTTAGCTCTTCTGGTTTCTTTCTCTAATGACTCTGTTATCTCACTGAAGAGAAGCGTTTCAGCACATGGAATCCAGCTTCACCCTTCAGCGACCTTGAAAGAACAGTTCACTCAAAAACAAAAATTCTTTCATTCCAAACATGTATGTTCTGTGGAACACAAAAGGTGAATTTTCAAAGCTTAAGTTGACATGAGGATGACAGAATTTTCATTTTTGGGTGAACTCTCCCTTTAAGACACAAACGCTCTTGTTTTCTCTCTCTTTCTCTTTGGTCTGAGCTGTCCATCCTTCTGAGAAGTGCTTTCTATTGTCCTACTCTGTTCTTTCTTTCCCTGGGATTTACTCTGTCTTTTACTGTCTCTGTCTCTCACACGCAGCTGCCTTTTCTGTCTTTTGTTCACACCTGTTTGCTCTTGTGCCCTCTCTACAGTTGTTATCATTCTCTCCTTTTGCAGTCAGTCTTTTTGTTAAGCCTCTCGCTGCCTGTGTGTCTGGACCGCGACACATGCGCGCACACACTCACTCTTTCACTCAGACACTCTCTGCTGAACATGTGTTGCCTGTATTAGCATAAAGGACATTAATGAAGGGCAGAACTTCTCTCTAATTCAATCTATATGTAAAACACTATTGGACGGTGTTCACCACATCCATTCCATTCAGCACACCTGTGCAAATTAAAAATATGCCTCTCTCTCTCACTCTTTCTTCCCTCCTCGATGTATGGTGAAGTCCACAGAGACTAGTTATGGGCATTTTGATTCATCTGACTGAGTATGTTCAATCTGTTTGCTGAAAAGAATCGTTCAAAGTTGTTTGTGGATTCGTTTAGCAAAACCTTTCTGTTGGTCATCACACTAGTAAGTAGCGTCCAGCCTGTCCACAGAGACTAATGGTGGAGATTTTGATTCATCTGACTGAATTGAATTTTTTTGTATCTGATTGCTGAAAAGAATCATTCCAATTTGTTCATATTCATTCAGCAAGACCTTTTCTGTTGGTCATTACACTGGTACGTAGTGACCATCGAGACCACAGAGACTTATGGTGAGGATTTTGATTAATCTGATTGAATTGAATCTTTTAAATCTGATTACTGATAAGAATCTTTCAAATTTGTTCATATTCATTCAGCAAGACCTTTTCTGTAAGGCATTACACTAGACCACTAGAATTGACCATTAAGTCAAGAGTGACTAATGGTGGGGATTTTGATTCATCTGACTGAATTGAATCTTTTGAATCTGGTTGCTGAAAAGAAATGTTCAAATTTGTTCATATTCATTCAGCAAGACCTTTTCTGTTAATCATTACACTAGTACTTAGTGACCATCGAGTCCACAGAGACTAATGGTGAGGATTTTGATTCATCTGATTGAATAGAATCTTTTGAATCTGATTGCTGAAAAGAATCATTCAAATTTGTTCATATTAATTCAGCAACACCTTTTCTGTTAGTCATTATACTAGTACGTAGTGACCATAGAGTCAAGAGTGACTAATGGTGGAGATTTTGATTCATCTGCCTGAATTGAATCTTCTGAATCTGGTTGCTGAAAAGAAATGTGCAATTTAGTTCATTGATTTAATTCAGCAAGACTTTCTGTTGGTCATTACACTAGCAAGTAGCGACCAGTGAGTCTACATAGACTAATGGTGGGGATTTTGATTCATTTGACTGAATTGAACCTTTTGAATCTGATTGCTGAATATAATTGCTCAAATTCGTTTATAGATTCATTCAGCAAGACCTTTCTGTTGGTCATAACACTAGTAAGTAGCGACCAGCATGTCCACGGAGACTAATGGTGGGGATTTTGATTCATCTGACTGAATTGAATCTTTTGCATCTGGTTGCTGAAAAGAATCACTTAAGTTAGTTCATAGATTCATTCAGCAAGAACTTTCTGTTGGCCATTACAGTATTATCTAGTGACCAGCGAGTCCACATAAACTAATGGTGGGGATTTTGATTCATCCAACTAAATTGAATCTTTTGGATCAATTTGTTGAAAAGAATCGTTCAAATTAATTTATAGATTCATTCAGGAAGATGTTTTTGTTGGTCATTACACTAGCTGGAAGCGATCAGCAAGTCCACAGAGACTAATGGTTCGGGATTTAGATTAATCTCAGTGACTTAAATCTTTTGTTCAGTTTCCTTTACTGATTTGTTCAGTGACATTTTCTGTCGGTTAGAGTGTGTAGGTGTCGACTAGTTTTTTGAGAATTCAATTGAGTTGTCACTCAACAGATTCACTCGGGTCATTCACACAGAGTTCTTCTAAGAGACGTATATCTTTTTTTCCCCTTCAGTCAGTTCAGTTGGTCAGCAGAGCATCATTCAAACTTTATTTGTTCGGTTTGTTTGCATACCAGTTTGCTAGTTTTGCTCAGTAAGCTCATGCATTCAACAAAATGCTCGTACTGTTAGGATATTTGCTCATGCTACAGTCTTTGAAGGCATGAAAAGGCCATCAAAGCTGTCACATGCTTTACAAGTCAGAGAATGGTTCGTTTCCTTAAAAGATTCATTATGAAACTCCACTAGTCCACAGAGACTCAGTCATCACATTTAGTGTAAGGGTCTCAATTTATCGTTTTAGCTCCAGGCAAAGAGTTTAGTCTCCACGCACATGTGCAGGTGAACACCAGCCTGAGCAATTACTCAGCTGTGTCGAGTAAATGTTGATGTGAGACTTTTGGAAATAGCCATGCCGATGATGAAATAAAATTTAACGCCGGGTCTTTAACCATAATCGTCTCAGGGCTGAACCGAGACTGTATTCGTTTACAGCACTAATAGCGGATTTGAGTGCTGGTATAGGTGAGGTGATTTAAAGCAGAAGACGAGAGCAGGAAAACTGCAATCCTTGCAGCGTTTCACGGTCCCAGTTGGATGGCCCCGGGTGCCCGCCTGATCATGGTGCAATTGAACATTACCAGTGGGAGAAGAAAAGAGACTTTAGTCGGGTAACAAATGTTTCAGCAATCCGTCTTTCGCTAGAAAACATTCCCCCGGGAGAAGCATTGAGCTTTGAAACATAGTAAGAGAGAGAGAAAAGATATATATAAAAAAAGTTAAAAAATGATGAAAAGGCAACAATGGAAGGTGAAAGATTCAGGCAATGTGATACATCAAAGAGAAGACTGATCCGAAGGACAAGACAGGAATGTATGAGGATTTCAACTTGAATTTAAACATACAAGCAGCAAAAACAGCAGCTCAGAGGTTTGAATATTATTAACACCACACATTATTATAATGATGTGGCTGATTTAAAGCTATACAGAAAGCAAAGCTTCATATAAAATGTCATTGTAAGTGTGGGAATGGCAAATTTATGATCAAAATGTTGTGTTAGTAAGATTTTTTAATGTTTTTTAAAGTAGTCTCTTATGCTCACCAAGGCTGCATTTATTGATAAAAATACAGTAAAAATAATAATATTGCGAAATATTATTACAAATTAAAATAATTGTTTTCTATATCATTTTAAAATTTTATTTATTCATGTAATGGCAAAGCAGTATTTTTAACAGCCATTACTGTCACATGATGCATATATTAAATTTATATATTATATGTATAAAATTGACTCATCATACATCTATATTTACGTATAATTGTAAATATCACATTTTGAAACATTGCAATATAAAAATAGTAGAATGCTACATTGTTGTCACATGACCTCACTAAAATGTCATATGACCTAATCACATTCCATGTTTAATTATGTGAGTCGTATGGTGCGTTCCGTTTTTCCTCAGAGGTGGGAAATTCCTAGTTCCCAGTAGTAACTTTTAACAGGAGTTAAGTTGTTGACTGGGAAACTTCAGAATCCAATATGGCTGCTCATCGTTTCAGCCGAAGTGAAACAGTAGTAATTTACTAACACTTTTCTTTGCCTGTGTCTCAATACACTCAATGTTCCACACAGTATTATCCAACCCCTATTTGTGGACTTGGTACTTCAGCATCATCTGTGCAAATACTGCTTTTTTTATGTGTTTGAATTATGAAAGAGCAAGCACAAATGTTTGCCTGGAAGCATCTGTCTTAGTTTTCTGATCTCTTTACTGGAACACGGTCGACTCGAGTGTGACATCATTCCCTCTTTTGAGGTAAATTGGAACACAGCTTTATTATCTTGGAATTAAAACCAATTATTTATCATTTTTATTCCAAGTTTGCATTTGTGGGATACACCATTCAACATGGTAAGCGCTCTTGTGTGCTGCTCATTTAGACAATGTACTGTAGTAGGTGTTATGCATACAGAAAATTCTCAAAGGGTTTACAGTATACAGGCTATATACTGCAGCAATAGTGAGAGTAGCATGGTAGTGTACTTTTCTGAATAAAGCCATTGAAACTGTGACAGACGGTGTTGGAAATTTAAAACACCGCTATTATTAAGTCACACTCAGAGTGTTCGGTGATGTAGATCCAGTTGATTTTAACACATTTTGTTTAACTCACACAGTCTTTTGCAATGCTTGTACAGTTTTGAGCTTGGTTTAGAAGTACTTTTAGAAGCACCCGCTGACACCGATTGCAATGTATTGAGTAGTTTAGTACTGCTGTGTGTGTGTGTGTTTGTGTGCCTCATACTGACTTCAGTCTCCCCAATTGTCAATCAAATTATTACCCTACATCAGCTAAGCAGCTCACAATCCATCAAACCTTCAGAGAGGCTTATAATGTGATCATCAAAATAACCCTCAAATATAACTGACTGACGGCCAAGCGGATTTGTATCGACTCGGCCATTTAGATTTCCAGAACGGCCTCAGAGTTTCTCGTCATCAAAACAATAGAATCAGCTAAAGCGGTGACGAGAACATATTTGTTTTCATTTCTGATTGTTTCGACACTTTATTTATTTATTTACTCGCATAACTTCCTGCATTATTCATGAAGGCATACATAATTTAACAGAGGGGCCCAAAGATTTACACAGGCCTGTTTGTCAGAGACTTTTATTTGGTGGCATATTCAATAATTGTTTAATATATCAAATTGACTGGAATTGAAGTCTCGTCTTCTCCACAACAGCTCCGTGTGCTCTGATGTGGCCGCGTCGTGCTCCAAGCGGTAGAGGGAGGACGACTGCCAGTGAATTTACGCACCATTACTCGTAAATCTCCATTTTCTTATTGGCAAAAACACTCGTTGGAAGGCTGAGCTGAACGCTAATGAAGAGCACTTGAACATTTACATGTCATTCAGAGCAAGGCGTAGTGGCTAGGACTGCTTTCGGTTAAAATACTGCGTGTTTGTTTATGCACAGATATGTCTGTTTGTTTAAAACTTTCATAGTAGACTGTGTGTGTTATGAAATGTGTTAACCATACAAGTTGGCCAATATGACCTTAGCAATAGCAACGTCTGTGACTGTTCATCTGTTCAAGACAAATCTATGGAAACCAGGTTTTTGCTAGCTTTAGCAATTAGCACCTGCTGATAGATTGCTTTAAATACTCCATTTTGTGGACAAAAAGCATCTTTCTTCATTAACAGGTATTCAAAAATAGATTTTGAATACTTTCTCCAGGTATTTTAGACCTCACTGGTTGTGTTGCTGCGGACAGGGATCTACTAAATGTTTGTTCTCTGGTTTACGCCTCAAAGTGGAATTGTGATAAAATTTCCACCTCGGGCAGCTTTTAGCTACTACATGTTTTGTTATACCCGAGAGTGTGTGTTTATGACCAAAAGATTTCCTGGGTGCCAAGTTCTATTTAATGAGCTTCTCCGGTTGTTGTGCCCTGAGCCTCATAAAGCATTTCATTCAATTTCCATCCATCTGCCGCTCCTTTTTCATTCTGCAGACCCATGAAAGACTACGATAAAGACTGCAGGTTAACTCTCGTGCTCTGTTTGGGGTCTGACATTTCAGATCTCAAAAAACATACAGTACTTAGAAAAGCGTCTGCTAAATGACTAAAAGTAAATGTAAATTTAAGCATTGGATTGATACTTGATACCTTTTCTCATCTTATGAAAACTGTTTATAAACTAAGTTTAACATTCAAACATATACTTTATTGTAAAACAAAGAGTAAAACTTGTCAAATTGATTTTGATTAGGTCAGAGACTTTTTTTTATATATAACTATTCAACTGAAACCTAAGAGGTTGATACTGAATATGGCAGCAGCTATTTGCAGTAAGTGCAAAAAGTGATAAATAGTATTTACACTGTGCAAATGACAATAGATGCTATTTACACATATAAGTATAAATTGCAACGAAAAGCATTTCATTGCACCAGGTACAAATAGCTTTAAATGCTATTTACATTAAATGTAAATAGTGATAGATGCTATTTACACTGAATGAAAAAGCTGTTGCTATTTATACTTAGTGCAAATAATGGCAGCTAATGGTGGCAAATACTTTTTGCACCTCAGTGTATTGTAGTACAGTATAAAACAGAATGCAATAATAACAACATATTCAATGTATATGATTATGTTTATTAAAATCATAAAAGGATGCTGCCTCAGTGGGACATTACTTGGGACATTCTGTATATCCCACCCATACACCTACTCCTAACCTTACCAATAAACACTTTATTCCCACTATTAGATACCAGTTTGCCACTTTATTTCCACTTTTTGAATATTTTCTTGAAATTTGATGGGAAAACAGAGAAGAATGAGTTTGGATAAAGGCGGATTCGAACTTGGGTAAGTCTCGTCAAAAGCTAATGCCACCCTTATTCTCTACACCACTGATCCTGTTATTAGCATGATTTCTATTGTAATTTTGTCTGGCTCAACCAGACAGTGGTGGGCAGAGTTAGTGCAAATGGCATCTACCAACCAGGCGGACTATTTGCACTTAGTGTAAATAGTAGGAATGAGACGATACATCGATTCTCGATCGATACAATGAATCTGGATTGATTCGGGAACCTCAAAATGTAAAGAGAATAGTTAATGACAGCCGAACACAAGGGTTGTAATTTCATATTTATCTATGTTTGAAATAGGGACGCACTGATATTAAAATTCTTACTTTTAATAATGATCAGTTGATACTTATTTTCATGTTATTGCCAATAACCAGGGCCAAGAAAGGTGGTGACGATTCTCGGCCCCCCCTGGCATCCCCCCCACCACCCCATTTCAACCAAGGGGGACCCAAATCCCCGTCCTCCTCGGAATGCTATTTTAAACGAGGGGTGTTTTTGAAGATGACCTTTTTAATGAGTGTTATTGAAATTAACAATGTAAAAATAATAATAATAATCATAAAAAAAATAATAATTAAAAGAAACTCATTGTGTATGCCTAGTTTGAGGACAGACTTTCTATCTCCTGCATTAGAGTTAGATTGAACCGAAGAGAGTCTGTGATTCACTTCAGTTCATTTGCATGGTTGTGTTGTTTTTTGATCCCTGTATTCCTATGTGTTTTCCACTCTGGCCTGTTCTGTGTGAGCGGTAATTTAACTCACGGGTATTAGATCTACACCGGCTGAGACGACAGCTTTACCAGGATTCCCTCATGGCTGTTAGCTGATCCCTCGACTCGCTCGTTCCGCCCCAGGTCTGATTGAAAAGTGGCAAGGTTGGCTGCTAATGTCCCGTATATATGCAAAGTTTAATATTTCATTTACAGTTAGCGTGGATGAGATTGGAAACCATGGTGTCTTTTATCATGGGAGACACGGCTGATTTTATCTCTCTCGCTCTGTAGGAAAATGGCCCAACTTACAAATTCAGAGCAGTTTCTTTAGGGCTGGTGTGAATCCTATGAGATTTATTTTCTATGAATGGAACAAGTTACATTTCACCTTCACTCATGTCCTCTGTTTTAATTTTATGTGACGTTAAGTCTAAACCAAGTAAGTCAGCTCTCTTGAAAGAGAGCTCAACAAATATATACCTACCAGGGTAAAGATCAATATTTAATACATTTGTGAAGTCTCATGAGAAAAGAGAAAATGCAGATGCAGCATTTGGTAGAGCAGGGCGTTTCTCACACTTCATTGCATTGCACACCACATGACGCTTCACTTTTAGAGCAATTAGAACCCCAACACTGAAACACACAACATTAGTTAAACCATAGTCTTAATTTAATTTTGTTAACCAGGAGTGAAAAGATCTAAACAAAGCATCCAAGGTTGCATTACAGTATGTTGCATGAATAGATATGATCTGCAATCTGTTTGTATTGCAGTTGCTCACATATAGTGTAACACTTGTAAAAAAAAATGTATGTTGTGTTATTCTAATTTAATACTTAATAATATTATTTTATGCTCAACCTTTTTAAGATAATTTGTAAAATGTGTTATAATTAAATATTTATAGTATGTAATAATAATTAAAGTTTATTATTATTTTATTAATTATTTCATATTATAAAATAACAAATTTTATACAC
>RJVU01067793.1:10235100-10274216 GCA_003731715.1 Anabarilius grahami | reverse complement strand
AGATCTAATAACACTAATAGAGAAATACAGCCACGATCGGATGATAAGAGTAGATCGTTTGTAACTCTAACGAGAGCAGTCTCAGTACTATGGTACGGTCTAAATCCTGACTGGAAATCCTCACAGATACTATTTCTTTCTAAAAAGGAGCACAGTTGTGTTGAAACTGCCTTTTCTAGTATTTTGGACAGAAAAGGTAGATTCGAGATTGGCCTGTAATTTACTAAGTCTCTCGGATCTAGTTGAGGTTTTTTAATAAGAGGTTTAATAATAGCCTGCTTAAAAGTTTTTGGTACGTATGTAGTCTATCTGTACTCTATACCCTTGAATTACTCAGGAATAACCTGTCTTTGCAGAGACACATCAACAAAAAGACACACTTTGGTTGTGATGGGCTCATACTCTAAGTCACAGATTAAAATGGAAAAAATTGAACCAAATTAAAAATATACCAGTCTATCCAAATATTTTCCTCTACACACACTGAATTTTGAATTTCAAAAAATTAAAATCTGATATTCGTATGTGATATAAACTAGATATTTATTTCTCTAGCTTGAATACCACTGATATGACAATAAAGGAGGTCCTCTGTGCCAAGCGTGAGTCACAGCTGTCCATTCATCTTAATAGAACATTTCAGCACACAAAGAAAGCCACTATTTCCTGCTCTCCAGTAATCCAAACAAACTCAACTGTGAAGCATCAGTTCTTGCCCAGAGCTGAGTGCATGTATCGATCCTTTTTACGTCTATTTGTACTCTTGTCATCATAGTCATTCGAGCTATGCAACATTTTGTTTCCTTTGTTTGAAAGGAACATTCTGAGGTTTTTGTTTAATTGTATGTTTGTTTCAAGAGCATAGCTTATATCACCCCCTTAGTGAGGATGGAGCCGAATTTCCTGATATGCCATTTTAATGATTAAAAATAGCTAAACAGACTTCATTATGAGCACAGCCGAAGCAAGATTCCTGCCTGAGGATAGATATCTGCTGTAGGGATCTGATTCAGACACACAGACACGCTCTGTAAACCCAAATAGGAGAGGATTCCTCACTCTTCCAAGGTTCTAATTTGCCTGAATAAAGGACCTTGTGAAGTTCTTCCTGTCTGTTCAGGCAAATGAGGACAGGTCTCTTGGAGTATTCACATGTGCATGAGAGTTTGTGATAATATTTGTTTAAGTATCTTGTATCGCTGCTTGTAAATGCTTTTATTGACTTGAGTCAACAGCAGAACAATTCCTGACACATTTATTTTACATTAACTGGTCTGTAAATTATTAAAATTGGTCTCTAAACATAAGATAAAATGTGCAAAATTATCTGAGCTGTGACAGAGCATTGAGCTGAGCTGCTCATTTGGGAACTTTGGGTTTGAGTCTGTAATGCCATTCCTATTTTTTCCTGGCATCTTGGATCAGAAAAGGCATGGTGGAAACTAGTGTTGTCAAAAATATTGATATTTCGATATGTATCGATACTGAAATTATTATTGCTTAAATGGTAAAATACATACACAATTATGTCAAAATGCCTGACTTGACGATTATTTGGGTAAATACAGTACGTTTTGGAACGTAGTTGAGAGAAAATGCACGTTGTGTAACAGTATATTGGATCCGTGCATAAGCTCTTAAAGTGACAGCAGCCTAATAAACCTTCTGCTGTCTGTCATGTTAATCAAAGAACAAAAGACAAAGAGAAAATCACTCGCTGCTCTTGACTGAATAACTTTTGTAACTTTAATTGAAAGAATTAATCTGAATTAAATTTGTACAATGAAGACTATTAAGTGTTATTTTACATTTGATTACTTTAATTTCTGTAGTATTTCTTCTTATCTGAATACTACTGTTAGAGCCACCTGAAAAATGTAAAGCCATGTTTATTTTATTTGTCTCTTTATTCTATTGTATTTATTTGTATCTTTTGCAATTTGTTTATTTGTTCTTATTTTATTACTGACTCTTCTGACTCTCTATCTTTTTTTGTAAATTTAGTTCAACAGTTCAAATAAAGTTCTGTGTGTATAGACTATTGCAACAAAATCACCCAAATTATCAAAAAATATAAGATAATAACTTGTTTTCCCCCCGTGGTATCAAAAATGTTATCAAATATTAATTTTTTTTATCGAAGTTGGAAATTCCAGTATCATGACAACACTACTGGAAACCATGGTATGATGATTTATTTGATGATGAATGGCAACTTCAAAAGAACAGCGTTTATCTGAAATAGTCTTTTGTAACAATGTAAAAGTCTTTATTATGAGTTTTAATCATTTTAATGTATCCTTAATGAACAAAACTATTAATTTCTTTCAAAACAAAATAAACAAAAATCTCACTGTTCCCAAACGTTTGAACAGTAGTGCATATGTTGGAACAACTGAGTTGAGTTGTGATGTTGAAGTCAGGAACGCAAAAGGATAAAAATCACAAAAGTAGGATATTTGACCAAATGTCTCCATTTACTCTCCATTTAATGTAATTGCTTTCTAGAAAGCACATTTGAGATCTTAAAAAGATTGAATACATTTTTCTTTCTATCAGTTATTATCTTGGCAAATCTGAGTGTTAACCATGTTAACCTTGTTAAGATCTCTTTTGAAGCAGGTTTCAGAAGTGTAGGAGAGTCAGTATATATACAGTGGGTACGGAAAGTATTCAGACCCCCTTGTATTTTTCACTCTTTGTTATATTGCAGCCATTTGCTAAAATCATTTAAGTTCATTATTTTTCCTCATTAATGTACACACAGCACCCCATATTGACAGAAAAACACAGAATTGTTGACATTTTTGCAGATTTATTAAAAAAGAAAAACTGAAATATCACATGGTCGTAAGTATTCAGACCCTTTGCTGTGACACTCATATATTTAACTCAGGTGCTGTCCATTTCTTCTGATCATCCTTGAGATGGTTCTACACCTTCATTTGAGTCCAGCTGTGTTTGATTATACTGATTGGACTTGATTAGGAAAGCCACACACCTGTCTATATAAGACCTTACAACTCACAGTGCATGTCAGAGCAAATGAGAATCATGAGGTCAAAGGAACTGTGGCTGAGCTCCAGAGATGCAGTCGGGAGATGGGAGAAAGTTGTAGAAAGTCAACCATCACTGCAGCCCTCCACCAGTCAGGGCTTTACGGCAGAGTGGCCCGACGGAAGCCTCTCCTCAGTGCAAGACACACGAAAGCCCGCATGGAGTTTGCTAAAAAAAACACCTGAAGGACTCCAAGATGGTGAGAATAAGATTCTCTGGTCTGATGAGACCAAGATAGAACTTTTTGGCCTTAATTCTAAGCGGTATGTGTGGAGAAAACCAGGCACTGCTCATCACCTGTCCAATACAGTCCCAACAGTGAAGCATGGTGGTGGCAGCATCATGCTGTGGGGGTGTTTTTCAGCTGCAGGGACAGGACGACTGGTTGCAATCAAGGGAAAGATGAATGCTGCCAAGTACAGGGACATCCTGGACGAAAACCTTCTCCAGACTGCTCAGGACCTCAGACTGGGCCGAAGGTTTACCTTCCAACAAGACAATGACCCTAAGCACACAGCTAAAATAAAGGAGTGGCTTCACAACAACTCCGTGACTGTTCTTGAATGGCCCAGCCAGAGCCCTGACTTAAACCCAATTGAGCATCTCTGGAGAGACCTAAAAATGGCTGTCCACCAACGTTTACCATCCAACCTGACAGAACTGGAGAGGATCTGCAAGGAGGAATGGCAGAGGATCCCCGAATCCAGGTGTGAAAAACTTGTTCCATCTTTCCCCAAAAGACTCATGGCTGTATTAGATCAAAAGGGTGCTTCTACTAAATACTGAGCAAAGGGTCTGAATACTTAGGACCGTGTGATATTTCAGTTTTTCTTTTTTAATAAATCTGCAAAAATGTCAACAATTCTGTGTTTTTCTGTCAATATGGGGTGCTGTGTGTACATTAATGAGGAAAAAAATGAACTTAAATGATTTTAGCAAATGGCTGCAATATAACAAAGAGTGAAAAATTTAAGGGGGTCTGAATACTTTCCGTACCCACTGTAAATAATATCAAATCCAAGCTATTCAAGTGAGGTTGCAAAGTATATCCACTGTACATATTTTGCACAGTCATGAGAGTAAAATGAATATAGTTTGAGCATCTTTATAAATAACTCTTAAGGCCCGGTGCCCAGAAAGGTTTGCATGAGTATCCCCAGGCGTTTGGAGCAAAAGAGGAAGGGCGTTTAAAGGATGGAACACACGCAGAAGATTCCTGTGTGCCGTGACTGAACAAACCCTGGGCTCAGGAGGAGCCATCCGTCTTCCTCTCTCCATCCAATTATTCAACCCGCTCTCACCCACTGAGAAAAATGGAGCAAACGGGGGAGAGCTTAATTAGTGATAATTAAAGACCAAAAAAGGAATAGAGGAGAGGCACAGAAAAAAATACCCTGCCAAGTTATACTGAGGGACAGGGGTTGTGGATGAAAAGAGAGAGAGGATTGTGGGAAGAAAAAAAAAAGAAAGAAAGTGGAAACTAGCATTATGGCCTATGTTATATTAGCTACCACTGAAGGCCTTTTTTGACCAGGAAAAGCCCTGTGTAAATTGCTGTTATTATCCCTGCACAACTGTCATGTCCCTTGTCTGTTCATGGTCCCTTCTCTGGTTTCTCTTCTCTCTTCTTATCTGCGGGTCCCCGTGTCTTTGGCCTGTATCTCTTGGGTACTGATCCTTATGCATCCATAACATTGCCCTCTGCTCCCTTCTCCTTACATTCCAGCAGTGCAGTGAGTCCCAGCTGGCGGGCGGCGGGCACGTCCTCCTCCATGAATCTTGCTCCGCCTGAGGGTTCAACCTTCCTCTTAGTCCTCAAAGCACTTTTCCCTTTCTTTCCCTTATTCTGTTCATCCCACTAAATACGGAAATTTACATTGACTGTCTGGTAATGTGCACTTGTGAGGCACTGTGCATGAGATGTTTGATAAAGAAAGAAGGAGAAAGAATGTAGTGAGCATGTGGATCATTGTGCAGCTGTTGTACACTATCATTCACAAGTTTGGAAACACTTAGAAATTTACATTTTTATGAAGGATTTGATACTTTTATTCACCAACATTCTTAAAAAAGTAATGGTTATTTATTGGCATCAAATGGTGCAGAACCTTTAACATTCACTGAACCTTTCCATTGCACAAAAGGATCTTTATACACACACACACACAAATGGTTCTGTTCATGGAAAGGTTCTTCTGAAAAAAGGAGAAAAAAAACATTACAGTGAGGAAATGTATAGGGCCATCAGAACTTACGATCAAACTGTCTTCTTTCTAGACACCCAAGCTTGGAATGGCCTTCACTTCTCAAATAGCCAATAGGCTAATTCGTTTTTTGAGGAATCATTTTGGCCATTTTTTAAACCAAATTTGAACTTTAGAAATATGTAAAAGTGCACGCCGGCAGCTGAAAAAAAGAGACTGAAAAAGTATTACTATTTGCACACTTCATTAAGTAGCACGGCAGTTTTTAACTGTGCCAAGATAATTTAGGTTTCTCTAGTACCAAATTAGCACATTAGAATGATTTCCTATGGATGAGCTAACAGTGTTTTCTTAGTAGACTGGAGTAATGTCTGCTGGGGTTTTCCTTCACAGGTGAAGATAATATACATTCCACCTCACCACATTTTTCAATGATTCTCAAGTGAATCAGTCTCTCTAAATCCCTCCTTTCCACAAGCCTGCTCTGCTTTGATTGGCCAGATGGCCCAGTCTGTTGTGATTGGTCTACCGCTTACAATGCAAGTCGGAAACAAATGCTCATTACCATAACTTATTTATCTCCGGAGGCTTCCTAAAGTTCAGAGATTGTACACACTGTAAAGACAGTAACGATGGCGTTGATTTTACCAATATCAATTGTATTCTGTGTTAATCTGTATGAATCTGAGCGTGAGCCAGATGGGTAAATATTGGAAGAACTAGTTATTCAACCCGAGCCTCCATCGCAAGGACGACTTGAGCAGGACGTTTCTCAGTGATACGCTACTCATGTTGACATACAATATGAGATGCTGCAACTGTAATTCCTCACCATTCCTCACATATATTTCTAATTTATTGCGGTGCACATGTGGGAACTGTATATGTTAGCCAAGCACTAATGTGAAAGACCGATTTTACATTAAAGTCTGTAAAACAAATCTTGCTCCATCTTTTATCATTGCTCAGAGTCGTAAGAATGACAGACAATCTGCATTAATGGACACGATTTTAGTTAATAGTGGGCTAGAGGTATTAGAGTAATAATATTTAGGTAATTTTCACAGGATGTCCACGCAGAACATTAACGGGCATTATGCTGGACAAATCCATATCATCTTATAAGCAGAAACTGTGCTATTTTTTTCCTGTGCAGTCAGAGCCAATTCTTAAGTTCACTGTTTCAATTATGACCCAGTTATGATACTGTTATGCATCAGAGTGTATTGATTAATGACATTCATACCACAGTGCATATCGCATTGTGAGGTGGTTGGCGATACTCCTTCCTAAATCTGTCCCTCTGACTTGTGTTAGCCTATTTGACCAACACATAGTATTAACATCACATTATCAGAGCATATGTAGCCTACTATGATTTCATCTGTTTGTTGTGGTTTGCACCGGTGAATAGTCGCTGTACATTTGAACGTGGCGCTTGCATGTTTATATGTCCTCCGTTTAGAAGATTAAAATTGACCTCTGTAATTTCTGATCCATTTAGTAGCGTTGCAGGTGTTCATGAGTGACTCAGAACCATTATCATCGACAAAGAAACAAAGGCACACAGCTGCGACATAGAGCCTAGAGACACACAATCACAAACTCGCTCATTTACCTCTAACTCACTGATGCAGTAGACAGTAATTTTATCACTGTAATTAAGTCTCTAATAAAAATCTCCACACACGTACAGCTCCAGATAAGTGTTTGTGTGATAGTGTGACAGACAGATGGTCACACTCCGCTCTGGTGAGCACTAGAAACTTGCAAGTACTCGTCAACTCTGATCATCTCCTTCGCAATAAGTCTGTGCTTCAAAGAAGCCCGAATAATCACACTCGTGTCATTCAGGTGTATATGGAAGCAGTCTCCAAAATATGATGTGTAAAAAATCAAACAGGTGACTGAAGACTAAAGGTCATAGACCTAAAGGGCTTTAACTTAAAAAATTTAATAAAATGAAAGAAATAGTCAAGTTATTTAGTTAAAATATTACATTTTATATTATACATTGTTAATTGTGTTACATAAAATACTTTATATATAGAAAGACGGTGCACTCGTATTATTATGAACGGGAGAAAGTGCAACACGGTGGAATAAGTCCCGCCTTCTAAATAAGAGCCAATCGCCATTTGGTAAAGTCATCGCGTCACTGCAGCTGCCGTTAGAAGCTCTGGGAGCTTGATCCAGCCTGAAAAATGCCGTTTTTTTTTGTCATGATACTAGCGTTTGGAAACAAAATTTATGAGACAGTTGAGGTCAGAGTTCATTGGTGATTTTAAATATGAAATTTAATCGGTTTCAAAGTGTGTACAACATGTTTTTGCTGTTCTTGTTGCATTTGCACGGCTTTAGCCAGCAGATGTCCTCAGCATGCTATGTTTTGAGTGAATAGCTAGTGTAATCGATCAAACCTAACAGTGAATTTAGCTGAAAAAGTCAATATAGTGGAATAAAAACAACACCTAGACTTTTTCCACTGCAAATTCAAAAGAAGGAAGACACTGTTGTCGAAACTTTCTGTTACACTTTTTGCTAGCCTGGCATAATCGTTAATACTTCTCAGCATTTATTCCGAGGGTATGACCGATTGTTTTCCATATATCCATTTTCTTTAAAGTATAAAAGGGAGGTTGACTTGTCAAACAATGGTGGCTTTTTCTGGACCCCGGCGATGAACCTCTCCGCAATATCGTCTGCCATTTTAAATGCGCGAGCTCTTAAATTAGAATGGATTCTGATTGGCTGTCAATGTTTTATCGTTCATCTGCTGGAAAAAAATCTTTCTGAAAGTGATCCCAACGATATCGTTATTGTTATAGCTGTGGTGTGGACAGTGCTATTATTTTATATTTATTTTCTTTTATTCTTTTATACTATATCTTTATGGTTATCTATATGGTTGTAGCTTTATGGTTATCTTCAATCATGCCATTTGTGGTCTACTATTTTCGCTCATTAATTTTTTAGCAATTTTATCACTTTGTTGCAGCCCTACTACAGGATCTTTTCAAGCCAGATGTGCAACGAGTCAAAACAGTATTCCTGTGATGCAATTAGCCGTAACTCTGGTATTTCAGTGCTGTGGCCTCATGTATTTTAAAAGAGCTTTGAGGATGCTTAAGCCCTGCTGCTCACTACACAAGGGAAACCTTCTTTTTTCCAAACATAAGTAAACCTACATGTTAACAAACAGATTGCACAAGGTCATAATAACTTTCCTGTGTTTCCGTATTCATCTTTACTAGGTGTCTGTATTCCACCCTTCCAGTCTCTTGCTTTTCTCCTTCCTGTGTCTTTGGTACATGTAATATTTATTGAGCATGGTGGAGGGTTCATAACAGCAGGCTCAGATGACCTTGATCAGGCAGGCGTGAGAACAATTACAGGAAAACAAACCAGCACAAAATGAGATTTTACGTGTTCTTCCCTGAGGTGAATTAGCGTCCCAATTAGTTTATATCCAGTTGCTTTTTTTTCTCGTCCAAATTACAACCGCCAATTACCTTGCACTTGAAAGCTTTTACAATAGCACAGGTCACATTACTTCATCTTAAAAGTTACCCTTTGAGATAGATGTGTCCTCCGTAGCTGCTCTAAGGGAATAGTTACTCAAAAATACTAATTATTTTCTGTATGGCTATACTTTATATAGGCTACTGTATGTGCATATGTGTTGTATTTTATATATTTATTATATATAACGTTCAAAACAGTGAGATTATTATGTTTTTATTGTTTCTGAAATAAGTCACTTATGCTCACCAAGGCTGCATTTGTTTGATCAGAAACACTGTAAAATCAGTAATATTGTGAAATATTATTGCGATTTAAAATTAGTGTGATGCAAAGCTGAATTTTCAGCAGAATTACTCCAGTCTTCAGTGTCACATGATCCTTCAGAAATCATTCTATGCTGATTTGGTGCTTAAGAAACATTTCTGCTTAATAACAATGAAACAATAATGCTTAATATTTTTGCGGAAACCATGAAACTTGTACAATGTTTTTTAGGACTCTTTGATGAATAGAAAGTTTAAAAGAATACCAGAATGCCCAGTTTATGGCTGATATCTTTGAGAGTTGAATCTCTGATCTCACTATATGGGTAAAATTAAATCATGAGCGGGTGGTGAAAAAGACCTTCACCCATGTGACGTATCAAAACTGTTTTTCCGCAATGCCCGAGAGAGCTCGTTCTTGCTCTGATTCCAACTACCTTCACTAATTAGGCAAGATTCTCGCTCATATTTGCAGATTTGCATTCTTAAAAAGGATATGATAATGTCAGAACAGCCGCTGTCTTTCTTGTGTTATCGTAGATTAGTAAACCTTTTTTTTTTTTTTTGGACCAGGCTGATCTTTGTCACAAATCTTAATGTCAGACTTTGTTCACTTTGAAGGAAGGCGGAAAGGGTATCAAAGTATAACGATCGGGTGTCATTTCGGAAGACGAGGAAGGAGGAGAGGAGGTTGTGATTGGGAACAATGGAAAAAAAATCAGAAATGAACAGACTAAGTCATAAATACTTTGAGGGCAAGTGCATCTCTGTCTCTGACTGATGGACTCCCCAGGGCTTCAGCCATATGGCATTGTTCATGATGTTCATTCAACTTTTATACCTGAATGTGTCATGAAACATTCATAAATCATACTGAAAGCACTGATATGCTATACGCTTCAAGCAACGAATGTGAATTAATCCATCCCATGTGTTGAAAAGTCACTTTAATGATTTTGCCGATATTGAGTCTCTGGGCTTGTTTCCTAGATACAAATTTAGTTAAATCCTTGATTAAATCGCACTGCCAGCAATTAGTTCCTATTGACAATCGTTAATAGCTCAGGCCTGTACTTCATCAGTAGAAGGAGAACTAGTCCAAAATTAAGTTCTCAAGGGTCGGTAGAAAATGGTAATCAATATTACGTCATAGTTGTTGCTCATCAGTCAGTCGGTTTTGCTGATGCACAGGAATTTGCAACCAGACCTTTCATTGGTAAAACCAAAATTGATTTGTTGGTTATACATCTGAACAAACCACAAGACTTCTCGAACAATGTCCTTTGGACGGACAAGACCAAAGTGGAGATGTTTGGCCCTAATGCACAGTGCCAAGTTTGATGAAAACTAAAGACAACATATCAGAACAAACACCTCATACCAAAAGTCAAGCATGCTGGTGGAGTGCTGATGATTGTGGGCTTGTTTTGTAGCCACAGGCCCTGGGCACCTCACAGTCATTGAGTTGACCATGAACTCCTCTGTATACCAAAGTCTAGAGTCAAATATGAGGCCATCTGTTCGACAGCTAAAGCTTGGCCAAAATTGAGTCATGCAACTGGACATTGATGTGATGATCAATGTCCTTTTCATCTAAAGTGTTATTTTCCAAATTTTAAGACCTATATATATATATATATATAGAGAGACTTACACAAGTTTAACCCTGATCTCTCTTGTTTCTTGTGTTTGATGATTTTGAATGGCATTCCGAATGATCAAATTTTGTCAAGTGAAGTGAACTTCTACCCACATTCTCAGTTCAGTGTGTGTGGGAGCCTATGAATCGAAACGCAGCTTGAGTCATAGGATGTATGACCCTTAAACATTAATCTTAAAAAACATTGTCAGGATTAGATCATCGCTTTGAGGAGTTCAGCTAAAGTTTCCTGTTTGTTGGCAGGACTGGGTGCTTCAGCCACTGACGCACAAGATGCCGTGTTTCCCGCAGCGCCGATGGCTCACATGACGAGTGACTTTGCTGCCTGCTCATAATTTGATTGTTAGCATATGGTGCTATGCTTACCGAACAGCCTCGACTCATCAAATATTCACCATTACAAACAGAACAAAAAGCTCCCCCCACCCGCTGTGACATTCATATTTCATTCAGCTCACTCTGTCTTTGCTCTGTCTTTCTCCTGGCCCTGAAGGTTTCCGTGGCTTCTCTATTGTTTTTCCTCCTCTTTTGCGCTCTCTCTCTCTCTCTCTCTCTCTCTCTCAGGACAAGCACTCTCTCAAAACATTACCATTTTTGGGGCAGTGTGTGATCAAATGACCAAACTGTTACAACAAGATATGAGTACTGTTATTTTATATATAGTCACATTATGAGTAGAGAACACATTATGTAACAAAAAAAATGTTTTTAAAAAAGAAAATAAAAAAAAAAGCTCTTCAGATGGGACAGTGATCATGATTCAGTTGTAGATGGTGACCGAGATTTTGAGAGGTTGTTGGCTTATCAGGCTGTCCATCAGCAAAGACAAAGGTCAACACAACACCAATGACCGGACACTATCAGATCTTACCTAAAGTCAAACCCGTGTTGAGAGTGACTCAGTGTTTGTTGACACACTAGGATAGCAAAAAAAAAAAAAAAAAAGAAGAAAAAGAAGAGCTTTTTTAGTCATTCAGAATTATTTGCATTTGCTAAAACGTTTTTGGAGGGTGGTGTTCGGTAGAGACTGCGAATGGAGGGCGTAAGTGCTTTAAGTTTTTAAGAGATCTTCAAAAAATGTAAAACACCTACTGTACTATAGTGAAATATTAGTGATATATATGTTGTTTGCTAAAAAAAAATATATTTTGTCAGAATACTTAGCTAATTTTGAATAGCCGTGGAAAAAATGGTGAATAGTGCAGTTACCACACCTAACAGTAGTGGCGAAATGGCTTATGCTTAACTCAGTTAAGGCTTTTTTTTTTTTTATGGTTTCATTAAGAACCTTTAACATCCATGGAACCTTTCCATTGCACAAAATGCTCTTTATAGTGGAAAAAAGTTCTTTAGATAATAAAATTGTCTTACTAAGACAAAAAACAAAAAAACAAAATGTCTTTTAAGAACCGTTTACTGAAAGGATCTTTGGGGAACACAAAATGGCTCGTCTATTACATTGCTGCGAAAACCAACTTTTGGAACCTTTAATAACACATTCAAATTGTAACCACTTTTACTCATCTAAAATTACTTGCAGCACCTTTTAAAACCTTGGAGGACCTTCTATCTGCTCCATCTTTTCAACCAAAGCTTAGTACATTGACCAATGACCACTGATCTTTTCTCTTCCACTAATCTTTCTTTGTTTGTATTGGTGGACCTTCCATGCCCTCTTTTCTTGCTCCGAATCCTTCAGGCTGCTAATTATGGCCAAGCAATTCACTTATCAGGGAAGCACTTTGCCATATATTAATAGCAGCCCTGAAAACAAATCTCATCTGACTCTCTGGGCGACTGAACCGCTTGTTTGAGTGTCCTGTATCTGATTCCTCACTGCCTGTGAAATTTAATTAAATATGCCTCGTCACATTTCACATTGTTCTCTTAGCGTCCTCTTTCTATCTCCCTGTTTTTATCTCTTTCTCTCTGAGGCATCTCTCTCTGTCTTTCACAGTTCCCTTGGGTGTGTAAGACCATCATACCAAGATTCTGTTCACACATGGTATTAAAGGGATAGTTCATCGCAAAATTAATATTCTGTCATCATTTGCTCACCTTCATGTCATTCCAAACCTGTATGAATTTCTTTCTTCTGTGGAACATAAAAGATGATTATTTTAGGGTCTAATGTTATTTCTGACCTCACTGGCTTTCATTCTACACTCTCAGGAGTGGGTCTTCAAAGTGTTGAACTGAAGAACCATTTTGGGTTCCCCAAAGAATCGATGGAAAGGCTCCATTGGTGTTGAAGTTTCTTCATGGAACCTGTATTTTTAAGAGTGTATGGACAAAAACAATTGAAACATTAGTCAAAATATCTTCTTCTGTATTTTGCAGAAGAAAGAAAGTCATACAGGTTTGGCATGGCACTTAAATGATGACAGAATTGTCATTTTTGGGTGACCTAGCTCTTTAATACTAGGAAAACAGATACCAAAAACAGGAGAAAGGCCTCAGCTAGCATTGTTGAACTGTTAGCAATGGCAGGTGGGAGCTGTCATTGGTGAACTCTTCACCGTTGTTCTGTAAGTTTCTAATTCTAAAGGCTGAAGCTGAGCTCTTCGCAACACTCTTCATGTCAAATCTGTCTGAGGTGAGGTTTGCACAGAACAACTGCCTTGGGCTTCTAAGTTTCAGGATTGTGTGTCTCTTCAGGGACGTGACATTTGGATTTCCTCAGGTGTTCAATTCCTGATTTCTACTTTTCTTTACTTTTTAACAGGCAAATATATCATGTCACCCTGCAGGTGGTTGTTAAAATGTTTAGAGTATGATCTGCTTTGACATGTCTGGCTAATTAATCTCCAGGCTCTGATAACCTCGGGATCACCATTTTAGCGTGGAACGTGTAGTTTAGACATGATATTTAGAATTCATGTGGGATTTTTTTCAAGCTAACTGGTTCAAATGAGTTTCTCCTCTCACATGGAGAGTGAATATGAATGGGTCTGTGAGAGCGAAACGCGTTAAATGCAAATTGATTGCAAAGGCGTCTTTACGGAGCTTTATCCAGTCTGACTACCCCGAGCAGACACTTTGAAGAGCTTAAAATGACCCTAGCCTGAACCCTCTACCCTCAGAAACTCCTTTCAGCTGCCTTTCTGTCCTCCTCTCTGTCTCTCTCTCTATGCTTTTCCACCTCTTACCCTGCTGGCTTCATTTGTGTTGGTGTGAAGTTGGCATCCCCCAAGGTTCCGTCTTGGGCCACTTTTTCTTGTGCATGTGTCTTTCAGTATTTGGCTCATAATGCTTGTGATGTGTCCCAGCATCTGCTCAGCAGCTCAGTTTTAATCACAGACAGAGCGTCCAAATAAGAGGGAAAGCAGAGATGATTCTCAGTGGCCTCTATGTGCGTTGGTTTGGCTTTGCCCACATATGCAGACATACGTTTATACTGCAGGCATCTTTTTCAATACATTCTGAGTGGGTTACAATCCACTCCATCACTCACCATGTTGGCGAAAACAGCTGGAAAGCACAAGCGTGAGCACATCTGTTGGGCTTGGACTGATGTGACTGAGATGGCTTACTCTGATTGGTTATCAGAGGGAACCATCAGTCCTCTGATTCACCCTGTGCGCAGAAGTGTGTGTGAGATAAAATCAAGAGGATGTTTTGTGTAAGAAAGAAGGGGATGAGTTACGTGTGCCTGTGTGAGAGCGCAGGTAAAGGTTGTTGCATTTAAAAACTGATACAATATCATGTGCAGTGTTGGTGTGTGCAGTGCAAAGTATTGAGTTACGTTATCAGATTACTTTTTCAAGTAACTAGTAAAGTAACACATTACTTTTTCAGTTTACAGTAAAATATCTAAGTTACTTTTTTCAAATAAGTAACTCGTTACTTTTTCACATTTATTGACTGACAGCTCTCCTGTCCCCATGTTGAGAGAAATAAAGTGCAGAGGTGTTGTGTGTGCTGTGTGAACATGATGGTTATTGTAGTTCTAGACTAAATGTGAACATGCATTTACTCATCTCACTTGCACGGAAACATTCAGTATTCCTCAAAATGAATAAAAACAGCAAAATGCAATCTCAGAATGTTATGCAAACCTGTAATAATTAACTATATTAAATTACAGGCCTTCAGCCTGAGGCTTATTCATTTCACTTTTGTTGTGAAAGGGCCTTAACATTTGCCAAAAATATAACTTTTTTTGTTGTTATTAAAAGACAACCAAGCAAGCCCCGCCCAGGTGAGAAAAAGTAAAAGTAATGTAACATAGTACTTTTCATAAAAAGTAACCAAGTAATGTAATCAGTTACTTTTTTAGGGAGTAACACAATATTGCAATGCATTACTTTTAAAAGTAGCTTTTCCCAACACTGGTCATGTGTATATGATGTGTTTGCGTGAGCTAATCTAAAAAGGGTTTTAATTTACAGGTATTCATTCAGTGTTTAGCTTCACACTCAAGTGGGAAAGCATTATTGACATTGATTATGATTATTTGAAACAATCAGATTTTTTTTAGAGATTTTTCTTCAAAAAATATTGTTAGTCTATCGTTAATATATTTTTCCTCGTCATAATTTTGTAACATGTTTTTATTATTAAAATTGTTTAATTATCGTCATAAACGGTAAACGATATTGTCATAAAGAGAGATCAAAGCTTGTGTGTTAATTTTGTGAAGGAGATCGAAAAAATGAGAAGAGAGGTATAAAGCTTATGAGATGTCCTGTATATTTTCTAGAATTAGAGAGAAAGTGTGCGATAAAGAGAGATTGAATAATCCTGTCTCATGAGAGGTGAGGCCGGTAATGAAAGAGAAGAGGGGGAGAGAAGGGTTATACTGCAGAGAATTCACATTGCATAGTCATAAGAAAAGCTTTGCCATGCTATAGATGCGTATTGATCATGGCAGTGAGAAAAAGCACCCAGATCAGACCGAGCAAGAGAGAAACTAAAATATCCTCAGCTTACGCAACCCCCGAGCCACTCTTACTCACAAACTTACACCATTCTTTAGTGGATTTAAATAAGCTCTGCATCTTTAATGGCAAATTAGACACAGTTACCCAGAACTCCCTTGCTATCTGTCTCCGTTTTGTATACTGGATTGGACACCCCATATAACACGTAGCATTTAATTTCCACCCCATTAACTTAGGGAAAAAAAAGCGTGTTTCAACATTGAACGTCAAGTCATGCCACAGCTGCACGCAGAGCAAAGATGAGTCAAATTAAATAAATTTCGACTGCTGTCTTTGGCATCTTCCTCTACTCTCGTCATCACGTTGAAATACTGGCGCTCTGGCACGCTGTTGCTTCATGGTTCACGGACCAGTGCGCCTCTAGCCCGCAGATATAATTGTTTTAATTTGTAAACTGTATGCTCATTCCATTAGGTAGACCAAGGAGAACCAGACAGCCTTGATCTCTCCAGCGTGCAGGGAGAGAAACGATCAGACCATGGTAATGGAGTAGCAAACGAGTTAGAAAAGAGTCTACATGACATTATCAGACAGTTTGGCTTTTTTGGAAAAACTATCCACCTGTTCCATATTACTCCTTCTGTCTAGCAGTGTTTAGTTTGTGAAAAAATCTTTTGAGTGAGTGAATGAATCATTCCACTTTAATCCACTGACTCATTTTTCAACAAGGACAGAACGCTTGAATCATAACTGTGTAAATGTGACTGAAATAAATTACAATGACACAAAGTTAAACTTAAAATAATATTTATGCTGTTATTGTCTTTATTGTATAGTTTGACTACATGTATACTCAGCAATTCACACAATGAAGGAAAAATATCTGCTTTGTTTTTATTTGTGAGATAACACACAATACTTTAACACTCCACTGAAGTTTCTTAATAGATTTGTACACATGGAAATGTTAATAAAGCATGATAACACTTGTTTCGACCATGAATGACTCAATGCTTCTGAATGAATCAATTCGATGACGCTTTCATAACATGAAAAGCACACATTTGTCATCAGCTGCTGCCATGAATAATGTCATTAAACGATTCTGAATGAATATTTTTTCAGATTGTAACGCTACACATGATTTGTCCATTTGTTATTCCATTTGTCACCACCTACTAGGGTAAATATGAAATGTCACCGAATGATTTTGAATTAATCTTTTTTTGCCGATTACATTAAAACATTGATATAGTGGATTTCTGCTCAATATACACAAGAAATAGACTAGAGGAAATTGAGTTGGAAAATCGAGTTGGCCTTTGGAAAGCCAATGGAAAACTTGCCTCCACAATACTAAGGTGTTGATATGTGGTTGTTAGCAGGGCTTGACATTAACTTTTTTGCTCACCAGCCACTGTGGCTAGTGGAGTTCCAAAGTTACTAGCCACTCAGCATTTTCACTGGCCACAATTTTGCTGTTGGGAAATTACATTTTATATGATTAAAGTTGACTTTTGCATGCTTAAATTACTTGATTTTGAGTCATTTTACTTGATTTAGATCAAACTTTTAAATGCAGATTGACCACCCAAATCAAGACTACATTGTATATCAGCTGGTACGTACAGGTGTGCAAGGGGCGGGCAAAATGAGCATAGGCTAATATGAGAAATGTTATGTTATTTTTTTAGGCTATATAAAAGAACAAAGAAGCAAATTACAAAAACAATAGATTAAATTAAAATTAAATAAATAAAAAATGTTTTTTCAGATACAGTAGTTTTATTTAAAATGTATACATTTATTTTAAATCTTTTGTTGTTTGATTAACATTAATGACAGACAGGTATTTAATTGGGCTGCTGAATGCATGGACGTAACTGACACATATCCAGTTATTACCCACCTGTTTAGGTCCACTAAAGCCATAACCGACTGTATTCACACGAGGTACTCCACACGATGGACATTTTGACATCTGTGTCTGCGTGTATTTGACCATTTAGGCGCAAGGAAAACTGATCGCGCACGCTTCTGTTGTGTGTCATTCAGCGCGATTCCGCCTATCCCGCCTTTAATAACTGCACATTAATCGATAACGAATTGTGATTGGATTGTAATTTTGTGCTACGACGATCTTCGGCGATCATTTAGCTGTAAACTGAAATTAAATTCAACCCGCCAAAGTGGCTAGTGGGAGTGTCTGTCTTACCTGCCACAGCTGAAATCTACCCACATTTGGCGGGTTGGCGGGTGTTAATATCAAGCCCTGGTTGTTAGAGAGTTCTGCTTCGCTGCCAGGCTGTGGTAAGATGGCTTCTAAAGTTTTTTGCATGGTTGATGGGTGGTTGCTTGAGTAGATGTCTGTTTCAATCCTTTCACCATCAACATGAAATAAAAATAAAGAGCGTAACCTCTCTCCTTTGTTTCTCTCAGACCCAATTACAAGATGTCTCTTTTCCCATCCACACCTCCCTTTTTTGCTTCGTCTATCATGTAGAGAGCCAAATTGCCCTTAAATAAGATGATAATTGAGAGAAGTGGGATCCCAGTGACAGCCTGAATGGTGAAAATAGTATATGGTGGTCCTGCTGAGAAAATAAAGGCACAATAGGCTCTGACACGGTTCTTACAGTCTTCAGCACACACACATGCACACTTACACTTGACAATGAAGCGGAAGCAGGCCGTCACCAAAATTACAGCATATCCACAGGCAACGTACACTACCGATTTGTGCATTTAGACGGGCCTTTAGAATCCTGAAGACATCCTTTTTAATATTCAACACATAGCCAAACACACAGAGACACACTCTCCATAAAACAGACGTCTGACTAAACCGTTTCCCAGCCACCAGTCACTAAACGGATCCATGCCGAATCCCAAACGCACCGGCAGAAGGGCGATAAAGCGAACGGACCGCTTGGAAGCAGTTGTTTACATGTGCCCGCCAACTGTTAACTTTTCCCTTTTGTTTCCTCTTAAAACACAGCAGCAACTTCATCCCTTATTCATACATTAAAAGGACAGAAAAAGACATAGAAAAAGAACTACAGAGTGTGGGCACAGCTGCAGGCATTCTGCCCAGTCGTTTGAAGCTATTGCTCTTAATCACAGATGCCATGCTCTCCAAAGGATAAAAAATACCTGAAAAAGTGCTCCTCGGCTCTATCAGTTCTTTCTAAATACCTTTCTGCATGAACCATTATATCAGCCAAGGTCACAGACCTAGACCGCCCAAACGTTTTGCATGCTGCGTTAAGATCGTGTCCCTTCAGAATGGAGGTTTCACAGTTGACTCATCTTCCCAGAATCACCATGCCTATTCAAGCTGAAGGGCCACATGCCCTCTCAGTTTCTTGAGTTAAGTGGATTTTAAATGCAACTTCCAAAAGAAGTATATTTGAAAATGAAGCTACATGATTGTTGGAGGTTAAAAAGTTTGCTGTGGAAGAGATCATCAGGTCTAAGTTTGGTGAAAAGTATCCACCTTCATATTGTCAAGTCAAGTAACTTTTATTTGTATAGAGCTTTATACAATACAGATTGTTTCAAATCAGCTTTACTGTACAGTAGTGTAAAAAAAAGAAAGAAAGTAATGATTCAATGATGCAAACAATGTTCAATTCTGCTGTAAAGCAGCTCTAAAAGAAAATAGTGTCATTGTTCAGCTGAAGTCAGTTCAGTGTTGATTCAGTTCCATTGTAAAGATCATCAATTTATTTAATTAGCTCAATTTGGATATAAAGCAGCTCTTCATAAAACAGTGATGCCATCGTTCAGGGCTGCGTTTCTCAAAAGCATCGTAATCCTAAGTTGATCGTAGAAACCATTGGTGGCAATTGTTCTACGATCAACTTAGGCTTACAACGCTTTTGAGAAACGCTACCCTGCTCAGCAGGCCAGAGGCGACAGTGGAAAGGAATCCAAACTCCATCTGTGACAGAATGGAGAAAGAAACTGAGAAACCAGGCTCAGTATGGGACCAGTTCTCCTCTGGGAAAATTAAGCAACACAGTGTGTTTTAATTCCAGGCTGCATCACAAGTCAGAAGTCAGATTTGTATCATATCATATTGTGTGACTTTTGTAAAAAAAAAATAGTTAAAATAGTTAAAAACTAGAGCTGTCAATAAAATAAAAGAATTGTGAGGAACCTCATGATTTCTGACGCAGCAAAACCTTGTATGTCCAAAACCACTATTTTTCATGAAATGGAAAAAACGCTGTCTTTTTAAAATAATTAAACACCATATTGTTTATATTGTGTCATTATATTATTATCATTTTACAAATATCAAGCTCAAATGGAGTTACAAGGTTTTTGACAGAGATGGTCCTCACTGCAGAACACAAGGTCCAGGGGGCGGGGTTGGATCCATATCCAACTCTTCCCACTTTACACATCCCTAAACCTACCCATCTCCACCCCCTGGATCTGGATCCAACTTTTCCCACTTTACACATCTCTAAACCTACCCATCTCTACCCCTTGGATCTGGATCCAACTTTTCCCACTTTACACATCCCTAAACCTACCTGTCTCCACCCCCCTCATGTTCTGCAGTGAGGAGCTACTGTTTTGACCTGCACTCTGTCATTAGAATGGTTGTATCTGAAGCATGTTTTTTTTTTTATCGACTTACAGATTATAGAGTTTACTGTAGCTATGTGGGTGCTCAGTTTATTGTCATTTGGCCAAAATCTCATGATATAAAAGTTGATGTGCTACACACAGGCTATTTAAAACGGATATTTCACCCCAAAATGAAAAGTTTATCATTTTTTACTCACCCTAATGTTGTTCCAAACCTGTATGAGATTCTTTCATCAGTTGAACACAAAAGAATATTGGTTACCAGACATCTGATAGTAGCCATTGACTGCCATAGTATTTTTCCCCCTACTATGGAAGTCAATGGCTAACCGTCAACTGTTTGATTACCAACATTCTTTAAAATATCTTCTTTTGTGTTCAACAAACTCATACGGGTTTGAAACAAATTGAGGGTGAGTATGTGATGACAAAATTTTAATTTTTGAGTGAACTATCCCTTTAAGATAGTATTGGCCATGACTCAAAGACAAATGCCAGATTTTATTTTGCAAAACTGACAGACAGATGCAAAGGGTGACCAATAGTAATGATTTATGAAAAAAAATAAAAATGAAGAAATATAAAGATAAAAGGTTTCTGCCCAACTGTGACGATAAATATCACTGATAAATATATTTAGGCTTTTATCTTTATGTTAGTGTGCCAGGACTTTCACTGAGTGCCCTCAAAACATAAAATAGGAGCACAACGCCCCTTCATCTGCCTGCATGCTTTTGCATGCTGTGTATAATCGTAATAAATGAAACAGAACAGGCGTTTAGCATGAGCAATGTAGTTGGAGGGGAAGAGCTTTGGAGCAGCAGATATTAGAGTCTTTCATGAATGAAGGGATGACAGAACTGACAAAGAAAGATTGTCAGCCAGAGGGAGTTTGTGAAAGGAAAAGCCAGAGTTTGATAGGGAGATTTTGCCTTTGTATAAAGCTTTATCATCGCATTTACAGCGCCAGCTGCCAAGCCTCCATGACATATGAGACCAGCCACAATGACTTTCAAAGCAAATACTCAGATTCATTATTTATTTTAGAAGGAATATTGAAATCCTATTCATTTATTCTCCATTGGCGTAATGGATGGGGACTCTGTGAAGGTAAAGCAGGCAGATTGGATGGGAAATTCTTGTACCTCGTCCCAGCATGGCACACTGGGTCATCTATTTTAGCGCAGCGCTGCAATTTTTCTCTCGAATGAGCTCGAGGTTGACATCCAAGTCACGAATGCGATGGTACGGGGGGGGAAAAAAATATTGAAATATAACAGATCAAATAATGAACTCCATGGGCTGGATCAGAAATGCTTAGGGATGAAAAACTGCTTGTTTTTCAATTCTGTGAAGTTTTTATGATTCTTTTGTGAATTCGAAAAAAAGCGCCCGCCTAAGTTTCCTCTCATATCCATATTACAACTGGGTTAAGATGAAACACGCATGGAATAACTGAATATGTATGACTTTCTTTATGTGTGGGAATGCAAATAAACCATATTTGTTTTCCTTTAGGTGTGTAATATCTGCATGACGGGTCCGATGTGAAATAATCAATTTCTGAGGCAGAGACAGAGAGAGAAAGGCAGAGAGATGCGGTGCATGAATTATGCATAAAAACAAAAGGAAAGGAGTTCATTCTCCTCTTGTTAGAGGTGCTCTTCTCATTGGTCGAGACTTGCTGCCATATCAGATAGATTAATCCGTTACTGAGGGAAGGAGCCGTGCTGCTGATTGAAGATGATGATTTGACAGCCTGATGGAAAGAGAAAAGAACAGAAAGTTTTTGATTGGATGGGCCTCACTGAAAAAAAAAGGAAAATGGAGGTATTTTCATTTTTGGAGGAGCTCTTTGAGCTGGCATCCATTAGAGGTGGACCTGTCTCTATTCTGGGGCTTGTCTGTTTATACATGTTTGGTGTGCAAGTGTGTGTATGATTGCGTTTGATGTTTGTGGGTCTGTGTATATATATGTGGGAGCGCATGCTTGGTTTAGGGCTTAGGTAGTTAGAAAAAGAGAGATATTGAGAGCTCTGTTTATGATGTAGGTGGTACTCAAAGTAAGCACAAGATGAAAGAAACTCCCCTTCCATCAAGAACTCTTTCTTTTTCCCCACACACATGCTCTATTTCTTGTCTCCGCTACTCGCTCCATTTCAATTCAATGTGAAAACAAAATTGACCCTATTTGCTTTCTTAATGCACATTCTTCGGTTTGTCTTTGTAATCTTTCATTCAAATTTAGTAATTCTGCCTCTTGAAAATCTAGACATCTAAGACATCACTAAGGACTCTAGTTTTTTAGAGTTTTTCATCCCTTTCTCCTCTATGAAATCCAATCCTAGAATTTTTTTCCCCCTCCCCATTAAATATTCTGTTGCACACAGAAATGCATCACATCATGAGGTAAAGTGGGTTGCGAGCGCGTTTCATGTTAAGTAGTGATAAGCCAATATGTCTTTAAACCAATCAGCCAATGTTTGTTGGCTCCAATCCAGATTTAGTGAAAAAGTGAAAGTGAAAGTGAAAAGTGAAAGTGACATGTGGCCAAGTATGGTGACCCATACTCGGAATTTGTGCTCTGCATTTAACCCATCCAAGTGAACACACACACCGTGAACACACACCCGGAGCAGTGGGCAGCCATTGCTGCGGCGCCCGGGGAGCAGTTGGGGGTACGGTGCCTTGCTCAAGGGTCTCACCTCAGTCGTGGTATTGAGGGTGGGGAGAGCGCTGGACATTCACTCCCCTCACCGACAATCCCTGCCGGACCTGAGACTCGAACCCGTGACCTTTGGGTTACAAGTCCGACTCTCTATCCATTAGGCCACGACTGCCCCAAGGAAACATTGTGTAAAACAACTAATTGGCTGTCATTACATTTTCATTTATTCACTTGGCTGGTGATTTTAGAGAGTTTTTAGACTTTCTTGTGATGTTTGAGTATTGTTTATAAGGGCGTTTTCACACCTGGCATTTGTTTTGGAACCTGGTGCATTTTCTCCCTTAGTTCAGTTCATTTAGACATATACGAACACGGCAATAACATCAGGATCCGCATCAAAACAATCGCTCCGAGATCGTCTGAACGAGGTGGTCTTGGCCCCATTGAAAATGAACTCTGGAGCAGTTTGGTTGAGGTGAGAAAGCAATCCAGACCAATGAACCAAGCGGTATCATAATTCATAACTGGAAATGTGTTATATAAAGTTAGCGTGTGTCATGACAACTACAGATAAAGCAACTATAAGCCCACGACGTGGAGTGAATTTTTCAATACATCTTGATGAATGACGCAGAGGAACGTAAACACCCTTTATAGGGATAGTTCAACCAAAAATGAAAATTCTGTCATCACTTGCTCACCCTCACGTTGTTCCAAACCTGTATGAGTTTCTTTCTTCTGTTGAACACAAAAGAAGATATTTTGAAGAATGTTGGTAATCAAACAGTTGATGGTAGCCATAGACTTCCATAGTAGGAAACAAATTTTGTGGAAGTCAATCTGTCTGGTTACCAACATTCTTTAAAATATCTTCTTTTGTGTTCAACAGAAGAAAGAAACTCATACAAGTTTGGAACAACATGAGGGTGAGTAAATGATGACAGAATTTTTATATTTGGATGAACTATCCCTTTAAGCAATTCAAATTTTCTGTCATTAAAAGTACATTTATTCACTTTGCAGAGGCTTTTAGTGAGTTTTTTATTTTATTTTCAGTGACATTTGAATGTAAAATAATGTAAGCAATCCCATTGTCTGTCATTAAATCAACATTTATTCACTTTTATCTTTGAGTCAAATTTATGTAAAATATCTTGAGCAGTCTCATTAGCTTTAATTATATTTACATTTAATAGTAACACTTTATAATACATTTTCATTTGTTAATAGTTAACTACATTATTTCACATGAAATAACAATGAAAAATACTCCTAAAACATCGATTAATCTTAGTTATTGTTAATTTCAACATTTACTTATTAAAATCAAAAGCCATATAGATTATAATTAAATGGACCTAAGCTAACATGAACTAACAATGAGCACAAATATTAAATACTTATCAAATATATTGCTTATGTGATTTTTTTTATTTTTTTATTATTATTATTTGATTTGGTGTGAAAATAACTTAAGCAGTCTCTTTTGCTGTCATTAAATTTACATTTATTCACTTAGCAGATGCTTTTAGCGATGTTTTCTGTTCTGTGAATTTTGAGTCAATTTTGTGTAGAAACAGTTTAAGCAGCTTAATTTGCTGTCATTAAATTTACATTTATTCACTTGTCAGATGCTACTACAGTGAATTCCAGGTATTCTGTCAGCTTTTTTGTGTTCAGTAGGATTTGAACCCATGACCTTAGCATTGGTAACGCTGAACGAGCTGAGATACAGTCAGTATTACAAATGCCTAGAATCTACCAACCTAGCCTGTAATTATTGGCACTGTCCATTAAAATGATCAAATTTGTGGTTAAATTCTCTCATGTGAAATCAGGAATTAGTCTAACCTGTATGGCATCCTGATCCCATTAAATCCTGATCCCTTCCACACCAATTCCTGTATTGCTATTTTTACCTATTCAAAAACCATTACCAAAAAAAAAAAAAATGTTGCTATGGATTGGATTAGCTGAATGTTGCTTTATTAGGGTCTGATAGCTGGATCACTGATGTTCTGTCCATCTTCTAGCCTTCAACACTGGACACTGTTGAGGGTTTACGCCTCACCAGTAGTTATGTACTCTCCTAATAAGCATGTTGTGGTTTGGGTAAACAACAAACCGGGGGTGTATTTGTCTGGGATGCAGCTTTATTTATTTTTAATAAGCAGCATGTGTTTAGGCCAGTAAAATGTGTGGAGCAGATCTGTAATTGGGAGAAAATGTATTGTGCTGAGTCATTTGTGTGGCCACAGGGAGGGCCGGGTCCATCTCGTTTTAATGACTATGGCAATGTGAGAGTAACGACAGCACTGAATGAGACATTTGTTTACCTATTTAAACATTCTTTCTTTCTTTATCATTCGCTTCTTCTTTTTTCTTCTTTTTGATGTCTCGCTTTTGACAGAGAACAGGTAAGGCAATTATTTTATATTGCACACTGGGGTTTTGATTTGGGATTAAAGGTGATTTTGTTTTTTATAGGCTTATTTATAGAGGCCTGAAGCAGTTAGATATTACCATAGAATTATAAACGATTTTGAATTATAAGCAAACAAATCTTCTTTACACCCACACACAGTGGCTTATTATTTATTTATTTGTTTTTTTGCTTTCTATGTCTTTAATGAATAGGAGAGTGAAGAGAGCCTAGAAAGTTGTGGGAAAAGGCGGGTAATGGAATCTAGAAGCGACATATGCTGCCTCCGAAATTGCATACCATGTAGTAGGTAGTACTACATTTGGTTTGAAACTTACTTTGCGACCGTTAAAAAAAAAAAAAAAGTTATTTATAGTATGAACGTGTGTAGTGTGAATGAAATTCAGACATACTACATCTGCACTGTTGTCATTGTCATGCTACTTACAGCGTCAGTTGTATTCACTTCCATCTTCTCCCATGGCCTCATGGGATAGTAAAATGTTGATTACACCCTTAAGAATCTCTGAGGAAGTTGTAGGTAATTCGGGTACTTTTACCTACTGTTTTATGAATTCGGACATACTTGGCTCACATACTGTTTTTCACATACTACATAGTATGGAAGTAGGCTTATTCAGACTCAGCGATAGCGCTTATTTATTTAAAGGGGACCTATAATGCCCCTTTTCACAAGATGTAATATTAGTCTCTGGTGTCCCCAGAATGTGTCTGTGAAGTTTCAGCTAAAAATACCTCACAGATCATTTATTATAGCTTGTCAAATTTGCCCCTATTTGAGTGTGAGCAAAAACACACAGTTTTTGTGTGTGTCCCTTTAAATGCAAATGAGCTTCTGCTCTGGGCCGCTTTCCAGAAGAGGGCGGTACTTTAACAGCTCATGCTTCGGTTACTCAACAACAACAAAGCTGGAGAATCTCACACAGCCAAAATGACGATTGTCCCTGAATTGACGTTTGTGTAGCAGTCTGGCGTAAAATGACGTTAAGGTTAAACACTCTACTACAACGACTCTTCCTCTTCTCTAAAGCAGCCCAACATGGCCTGACCCTCTTTGTTGCGTGTTCTCGGTGGCAGGGTTTATGTTTAAGTAAATTTTGGGGTTTGTGATGTCACCAACCCGGGAAGAAGCTTGTTGTAGTCCCTACTAGCCCTTTCTTGTAGTGCTTAAAAAGCAATTTCTGTAAAAGAAAATATCTCCCTTTGAGCATCGTAACTTTGCAGATGTTGTTTATGTTAAAACAGCAACATTACACACTAACTGAAGTAAAAAAGTGAAATTATAATCAATGACCCCTTTAAAGTGGTTTTAGAAAGTCCACAATCATTGCAGAGGCAGTTATGCAGTTGCTACAGTGGTCAATGGTTGACTTTGTAATCTACCAGGCAGAATTTAAGGCAGCCTGGTGGGACCCCGTGCTACTGGAAGACCCCTCAGTAGGCCTTTTTGTTGACAGTTTCCCCCATTAATGAATTAAGCTGTAATGATTTTAGAGAAAATGTAAAAATGTCATTTGCAGAAAATGAAAATCTATGATGGCTGATGGTAGGACTGAGAAAAGAACAGGAGAAAGTGAGAGAATGCTTTAAAGATGAATTGTTTTCCTCTCTGGTGTGGCATATTTATATAATTGTGATGTTCAAATGTTCATAACAATGACAATCACCCAAACCAGAGCTCAGCAAAAGGGCATATATTTTAAAAGTTTTAAACGTTTGAATGCCTTCATTTTGCTCTCGTTCGGTGATCAAATTTTTGCTCTTTGCCAATTGTTTTTTGATTACTTGAAAAAAGCGAAAGGTTTTCTAATGGAGAGGGTAATCTGTCAGTGCAGCTGAACTGCAATTGTGTTATTTTTAAGATGTTTTCTTCTCTTCTTCATTCTGGAGACTTTTCACCAGCTCTGGCAAATGAAACTCATTTTGACTGGCAGCTAAATACAGCTCAGAGTAAGAACCACTGCAAGGAATTAACCTTTTTATTAAACATTGATATTTGTGCCCAGGAATTGATTTTCATTTGTTGGATATTTATGAAGCCATTTTATAATTTTTCTACCAATGTTAAAATACATAGCTGTCAAATAAGTCAAATACGTAAACTGTCTACTCTGACAACAACAGAGAGTTTGAGGACAGTGTGACACTTTTTGTTTGACCAACAGTATTGTACATGAAATATACGTTAAGTCCATATAGTTTTAAATTTATATATTTTTTTTTAGCACTGAATCATGATTTCAGGTAAATTGGGACACTTTTTGCCATTGAGTTGACTGGGGAAAAAATGTCCCAGTCAGTATTCAGTATTCAATTATAGATTTATATTCCATTTTTTAATTATTTAAAGTGATTTTTTTTTTTATTAATACTTATACTTTGTATATTCAGTAATCAATGATAAAAAAGTGTATCCTGTTAAAATGTTTATATTGTTCATGTATATTATGAATATAGGTCTATAACATCCACCATCTTGGATATTTTTTATTTTATTTTCTAAGCTTAGTGTTGAGAAATTCAGGGATTGGCCTTATTGTAAAGGATAGATGTTGCATTTAATGTTTGGACAAATTGAGGAATATGCTTCTTTGCCAGAGTGGGTTCATGCTGGTGCCTTGAAGAGTGATGGAGAGCTCAAAACTATTTCTAGGTGACAGTCAGCTGATGATATCTCTGAGAATGATGCAACACAATGACATGTCTCTGTTTTTATATTTTGAGGTGTGCTGATCTTTTTGTGCAGTAAACCAGAATAGTCTCAATAAGTTATGTCTCTCTTGACCCTACATGAAAAGGCAGTCTCACTTTTGAGGCCCACTGTTGAAGTCTTAGATGCCACATGTTTTATACTGGAAGGTATGCCCATATCTTCAGTGTTCCTTATAGTCTCTCATTGAGCCTGTTTGGAATGGTTTCCTGCTTTGAAACGCTTCCATGAGACATCTCTGTTTTTCGGCTTGGCTTGATGATCTGTCTGGCTAATCCGAGGCTCTACTCTCTTGTCTCGTGGTGTTTTGTGGAGGATCGAGAGCACCAGGCTCACATTTATCCGCCAGATCGCTAGCACTGACTCAGGATCAGCTAAGGCTTTCGGAAAGCTGCACAAATGAGCAGCGCCATGCTGTAGGGTTCGGAGGATCAGCGCGAAATGGGACGGAGGAGCTGTCGTTCTTGTCAAAGACAATAAGTCACTCTGCCAAGAGGAAAGAGTGAGAGAGGGAAATGGAGGGAAAACGAGAGCTGTGCTCGCTCGACTAGCGCTGGGGAAATAAATAGCATTGCTAATGACACCCATATCCACATTATGACTGTGATTATGAGCCATTTGTTTGCTTTATCATGAAGTCCTAAAGTCCCTCAGGCTGTAATGACTCAGAAATGCTAGAGCAGAATAAGAAGACCTTCTTTTCTCAGAGCTGTGCAGCGAGAGGACCGAAATTACAGTCTATAAAACAGGCAAGGGAAATGCTACAAGATGATTGGTGGAGGACAGCAGGCTTGTGGACTGCAGGGGTGTATGATTATTACCTGGAAAAACCATGTACATCATGCAAAGATTAAAAAAACACACCTGAGAATGATGGTGGGCTTATATTACGATAAAGATGCAGGGATTTTTGTTTTCAGGGAGCACATTTTTTGACGTTTTGTTCTCCAACGTAAACTGCTCACACTCGCACCCCAAACATTCTTATCCAGTTGCTTATTAGAAACATACATTTTCAAAAATGAACATAACTGCTTCAAAATTTGCGTTTTCATTATGAGTGTGTGTAATTTACTTTGTAGAACAAAATGTCAAAGTATCGTAAAGTTATGTTTACCACAGACCTTATTTTACTCATAAATTGAAAAACCCTCTTATTAAACCCCAGAGGAAAATCTCAAAGAATCCAGGGGCAAATTAGTCTTCAGGTTCTGATGTCATACCCGCACCACTCTATAATCACATTAGGCTGTATTGCGATTTCTGTTTTTCTGTCCCCCAAAATTTAAAACCTCTTAAAATGATAATTAAGATGTTTGTTCTAACATTTAAGACATTTAGGACTTTTTGTGACCTTACATTTCTAAATTTGTTAGATTTTTAAAGGATCTGCGAGGACTTTTTTTATTTACACATGCTCCTAAATACATTTTACAGTTCTCATGCATCTATTATTAGTCGTAAATACGAGTAATGCCCAGTTCAGACTACAAAAATTTTAACCCAATTTTGTCACGATCTGCTTGACGTAGGGTGTCGTGGGGATTCGTAAATGACAATGGGCATCAGGACGCAAGATTCGATCGTTTCAGCTCGTGTAGTGTGTCATAGTGGAAGACAACTGATGCCACGTCTGCAAAGTTTCACAACGTCAGGACAAAAAGTCTACCATGTTTAATTATTTTTAGGTTGTCCACAACAAGTTCTGTCACATGTGTGACACTGGCCAGTAGAAGCACAGAAGCACCTTCCTAGTTCCTACATGGTTTCAAACATGCCGAAACAAAAGAGAGAGACAATGGTATTATTCCTACTAGGTGGTATTTTAAAATGCAGGAAATGTTTGTGGAACTTTGGCAACAATACTTCTGTGTTTATGATGTTTCCTCGAGGGACTATTGCAACAGAGTGAAAAAAGATAAATAGCAAATAAGCATATGTTACCTCAGTTCTCTTTGGAGGAAATCCAAATATCCATGCAATCCAGATGTGTCCACTTTTGGGCTTTTCTGACAACAAGACACACTGGTTTATGCTCACGGCACCTTCTGTCAGTCGATAGTCCCACCTTCTGGATGCATGCACATGGTTAAAGACGGCAAGCGATGAATGGTCCAGTGGCAACGTGTAGCCTGAAATGTTTCTTGTCCATAACACGACAAGATTTTAGGAGTCAAAATCGTATAATCTGACACAGTGACTGTCGTAACCAACAAAAATATTGTGTGGTCTGAACCCGGGAATTAACGCTCTCACTGTTGAGACCTGTGATGTTGGCAACTAGTAAATATCACAAGGTTATTTTTTACAGTTTTTTTTTTATTTTTGAATGTTTGAGGACAATAATAAGCATGCTAATGAAAACAATGGTAATGATGGCATGACTGATGATAATTATAATAATTATAAACAGTAAAACAGTGTCATTGTGTCAATTACAAAATCATGTCCAGATTATTGGAGTGGCGGTCACATAAATAAAAATATGAATGCACAGAGGAGATGCCCCGGCTAATATCCTTTCAGTATTTCCTGTGCTGAGCTCAACTCCCAAGAGACGCCATTATCAATCATTAAAAAATGGAAGACTGGTTGGCACCTGATGCTTCCTGTGCAGATAAACAAACACGAGGGGGGGTGACTGGCTGCCCACATTTTCTGTTTTGTTGTTTTCTTTCACCCCCACATTCGTAAGACATCTGTTGATATGCGGTACGTAATAGATGGGAGGCTGGTAAAGGATCATGGGAAGGCTAATTATTGTTTGCTTTGTTACTTTTAAACTCAATGTTCTCAGATAATCCTCAGATTCTCGCTGCCACCTGGAGACCCCACAGTTCCACTGACATTCAAAACACGTCCGACTGTTTAAAACACTACAGGATGCTCTTCTCTCCTGTCATGCTGCTTTGGCTCAGTGTAGCTTCACATTGAAATATAAAATGTGATTTGCAGTACCAGCACAAGGCAGCAAAACCTCTTGTATATAATTTACTTCAAGTCGATACAGCCTCAAAATTATTGATTTGCCATTGAGGAAAATTATCAAGAAGAGACAACTATGCATGCAGAGCATCTACTCTTATGAACATTTCATGCCTGATTAAATAAATAGAAAAACGGATTTGACAAATCAATGCCGGATTTATGGAGGTCACAGATTGGACCTTTAAGAATTTAATCCTGCAATACTCTTGACATCAATGCTGCCCAGTGGCACGTCTTACGCAGAATAGTACCTGTACAATCTTTCTGATGGCATGAATTTATATTGTCAAACATGACCTTTATGTTGTCAGGTATATGGCAGGGAGAGGACGCTGGAGGTTTATGTAAGATGATGTATGATATTAAAAACATGAGGTAATGTTGAACATAGACTACCGCGGTGAAAAGTGCTGTCAGAAATAAACACGTTTTGCTGAGGCTGCACAACATGGGCATATGCTTCAGCTCACAACATCTGAACTGACATTGTGAATTTGACAAGCCCTCACTGTGTTATACATAATACATTCATTGGTTTTGGAGGCTGTTTACATTGTATAATTCGGTGTTATATCACCCTAAATAAAATATGGCAACAAAGTACTGTTTAGCTAGCAGTTTTTGCTCCTTTTTTTGCTCCAGGTGATTAGTCGATATCAACCATGATTACATGACCCAGGTGTCACATAAAGGATGGAGGTGACAGTTTATGACAGTAAGGTCCTGAGAGTTTGCAGGTGGCTGTAGAGTGGGCCGCTTCCGGATATGAAGAATGAGCTGCCATTCATGCTCAGTGTATTGATTGGAGGCCCTCGGATCAAGATTTATGAGATCTATCCATCTCCCGCTTGATGTGGATGTTGTCATTACTTGGTCAAAGTTCCACCCACTCCATTGCTGTGATTTGCGACCCCTGAGTTGTCCGAGTCATCGAATTGCAGGCATAGCAGTGAAATCAAGCATATTTGACTGCTTGCAGATAATACTGCTGTCATGGTTAAAGTGTAGAGATCAGAGGAGCCAACCTGAGACATTTTAGTTTTTTGACTTGGTTGCTGCCTATTAAGTGACCATTAAATCTTCTAAAATCTGCAAGGACATGACTTTCTTTTTTCTGTAGAACCAAAAAGGAGTTATGTATAATAAAAGTATATACACATACTTTGTTCAAAGTCATTAAGAAATCATAATTATTTAAACTAGGTAAAGCTGAAATTACTCCAGTGTTCAGTGTCACATGATCCTGTATATATCCTATATACATATCCTATATAACCTTCACTTAATATTGACTCAGTACACTGTAAAAAAATTAACGTAAAATCAACAGTAACTTACTGGCAACAAATAGCCAGCAAGCTTCAGTATTTTATTCCACGGTAATATTACTGTAAATCTGACTACAGTAGTTCACAACATACTGTATAATAACTTACAGTATATTTATACTGTAAAATTAATTACAGTTCATGTTTTTGCACTGTATTTTAAAATACTGTAAAGTTACTATGCAGTATAATTGATTACGGTAGTTTTTATGTTCACATATACGCATATATACACAACATATAACTAACTACAATCTGTTACATGCTTAAAAAATAATGAAATATAAAGGCTTGTATGCAAAAAAAAATTCACACAGTTATATTACTGATTATTAGATGTCACATAAATTATGACAACACTCAGAAGTCCATTTAAAAACTTTTATTACAATTTAATTCATTAAACGGTAAAAACACTCTCCAGACTTGACAGGGCCAATGCAGATCCCAGGTTTTTGCTGCCTATAGAGAACAAAACACAAAAATTGAGTTGCACTACAGCTTGACAGACATCAATGTGATAAACAGACTTGAAAATGACTTACCTCTTTATTAACTCATCAGCACGCTGCAATGTCGAACAACATACACGCTGAAAGAAATGAAAAACAAATTCAACACTGCATAGACCTACAGAGATATTCGTTTCTGCGCGTAAGGCCTCGATCGCGACAGGACACACGCACACGGTGTAAGTTACACACAAATGTTCAGAAACAAGAACATTTCGATTACTTTGTTCTAAACTTGAAATTATTAACTAACATTAACAGCAAACCTTGTGATAATTAGTATTTGGCTAACGTTAACTGTCTAACGTTAACGTTTGAATGTTTGTGTTACAAACTACTATCAAACTCACCACCGATTATTTAACGTTAACGTTAGTGGTAACATTAAAACGAATATCTTCCCATTTGGGGTGAAACTTTTAGAAATACACATCTTTAAGATATTGAATAAAATTGTATATCTCACTTGACTGGTTCTTGTTGGTCTTGCTCATCTTCAAAGGCTCAGAAAATGAATTTGAAAATGAGTGCGGGCTGACGGTTTAGATGATTGGTTGCCAGGTATATCCCGTGCGATTCCGCTCTTTATGTAATTAGTGTGTTTAATAGAAAGCAAAATAATAATTATAAAAAAACATCATGGGAATTGATTTTATCTATTTACCTAGCCTATATTATTGACATTTGCATCTCTACAACTACCTCCCACCCACAAAATTGTTGGCTATAACCTATGAGATTAGTTGGTTTTGTGTCAAAATCTGGCAACCATAAAGATACGCAATTAAAAAACACCCACATAAAACATTAAACTTTTTTTAACTAACCTTAATATATGGGTTACCTTATGAAACGATGTATTATAAAATTCCTTATAAATAAATATATAATTAATAAATAAAATTCCTTGTCTGTTGGATTATTACTGTCATCAATTTAATAGTAATATAAGGATTACTGTAATTATTTTCCCACTCTATTGTTTTTTTCAAAGAATAGCATAAATTGACAGCAACTGTCCTGTAAATAGTTTCTACAGTAAGACAAAGCTGGAAATACAGCAATAACACTGCAAAAGTTATAAAATTGACAGCAACTTACTGTAAACTGTTTCTACAGTAAGCTTTCTCTGATAATACAGCAATAATACTGTGAAAACAACAGAAATCGTTTACAGTGTATGTTATGATCAATATAAATGAATCTGCATTTTTTAATAAATCAGTATGGTTGAGTGAATGATTAAATGACTCACTCAAACATCCAGTTTCATTCTAATGTTTAAATAACTCGCTCATTAAGACTTAACTTGATTTGTTCCTTCAAGCTTTTTTTTTTTAAAAACGAATCAATTCAGCTAAGTGAATAATTCATTGATTAACTCATAAAGACACTTGCCACCAATTGACGTAACAAAATAACCTGCAGAAAGAATTGTATTACCTATCTTTATGAGGCTTTCATGGTTCCTTTTTGAGTTTAATAGCTTCTGGTCTTCATTCACTTAAACTGTATTAAAAACATTCTACTGAACATCTTATTTTGTGCCGTATAGATTTGGAATGACATGAGGTTAAGCAAATGATTCTCATTTTGGGGGTGAACTATTCCTACTATTATCAAACAATGGTGGCTGATAGGTAGATTTGAGGATAGAGGTAGAGATGTCAAAAACTACAGCCTAGTTACATGATCAATAAAGTTTGGAGAGACGTTTCATGGAATTCATGAAGTGTAGCGGAACTCTACACAGCCGACAACTAAGTTCACATTGATTTATGACTAATTGATTGCATACTTTCCAGCAGTACAGTGCCAGGCGTCCATCTGCAAGTTTGGCGCCAGAGACTAATAGCTTCTCTCAACCCTGATCAAGGGAAAAGTTTTTCACTGTGTTGCCATTGCCTTGATTAAATCTCCCATTTGAAAAAAGGCTCTCGGTGGCATTGCGATATGGAAGCAGAGAACAAAATGAAAGGTTCCCATTTCTCACCGATGATTACATTATTGAACCTGGCAAGGCTTGACCATCGTCAGCCTTGACTTCTCAAACTCTTATCTCTGTCGGTCTCACTCTCTCTCTTCCTCTCATAAAAGATGAGTAATAAAACCCGTCTTGCTTGCCATTCATCGCTTAACACACATAAATAAATCAGCACAATGAAAACCAATAAATGTTTGGGGTAATCAGCGGCCTTTCCGGTAAACATCGCAAATTGATGCCGGCTCATTTTTATTCCTCTGTGGACCTGAGCGGTACATTCACTGCCGGAAGGGAGAGGCAGCGCTGATGAGACCGAGATGCATTTGGCACTCGACTGCCGGCAGTGTACTCGGCGATACAAAAGACTGATAAGTGGATTAGTTTCCTAGACCTGAGACTCTATGTGTCAATAGAACTTTACAGTAAAACGTGGATGGATGGGAGGCCCTTGAGTGCGTTCTGCCGTTATGACTTCAGGTCTGGGAATGTAAGTAGCTTAAATAAGGTCTGAGGGTTTTTATTTTCTCATGTATCACTCAGGTTTCGCTCAGATTTTGCTGCAAAATTGATTTCATGCAGTTTCACACACCTGTAAAACAAGCAGGTATTACCCGCCTGTGGCAGGTTAATTCAACTGAGTGTGTGTTACATAGAGTCAGGTGTTGGAGAGAAATGGTAAAACATGATTGTCCAATTCTGAGGCCCTGTTTACACCTGGTATTAAAATGCGTTTTGATCGATCGGATCACAAGTAGACAAGGCAGACACATACCTGTTTACAACTGGTGTTTTAATCCATCTCTTTTGTCTACTTTCAACCACTTCTGTCCTGATTCATTTTGTCTATGGGTGGGTAAATAAATAGGCTTTTTCAGATCTTATGATCTAATGGACAAAATAAGAATGCACAATTTACATATGAACGTGCCCCGAGACGAAGGAAAACACACGGAGAGCACGGCAAACGCGGTGAGTTTGTGTTAGAAATCAGGAATGGTGAGAGAACATTGTGCTTGGTACATTTTTCGTCTTCAAACCAAACCTAGGTCTTCAGCCGACAAAGTTTAAATCCCATCTGGCTTGCTCGCTTCTCATAATGTTTATGCATTAGTTCAGTAGGCGAAGAGTAGGCGGTCTTTTGTGGCTGTTTGAACACATTCGGCCACATGAGCGTTTACGCTATGAAAGCAATCTGGTTGAATGCGTTTTCAACTACCCCTGGAAGTGGTCGAAAGTGGACAAGCTCAAAGCCTTTTACACCCCGTTTACACCTTTGATCGATCGGATCACAAGTAGACAAGGCAGACACATACCTGTTTACAACTGGTGTTTTAATCCATCTCTTTTGTCTACTTTCAACCACTTCTGTCCTGATTCATTTTGTCTATGGGTGGGTAAATAAATAGGCTTTTTCAGATCTTATGATCTAATGGACAAAATAAGAATGCACAATTTACATATGAACGTGCCCCGAGACGAAGGAAAACACACGGAGAGCACGGCAAACGCGGTGAGTTTGTGTTAGAAATCAGGAATGGTGAGAGAACATTGTGCTTGGTACATTTTTCGTCTTCAAACCAAACCTAGGTCTTCAGCCGACAAAGTTTAAATCCCATCTGGCTTGCTCGCTTCTCATAATGTTTATGCATTAGTTCAGTAGGCGAAGAGTAGGCGGTCTTTTGTGGCTGTTTGAACACATTCGGCCACATGAGCGTTTACGCTATGAAAGCAATCTGGTTGAATGCGTTTTCAACTACCCCTGGAAGTGGTCGAAAGTGGACAAGCTCAAAGCCTTTTACACCCCGTTTACACCTGTATTTAGTATTGTCCACTTTTGATCGGATCAACGAAAACATCTTAATACCAGGTATAAACAGGGCCTTTGTTTCACTCCTGAACACGGTGCGCATTTAATTGTGTTGAACTGTAATGTATTGTGAGGTAGTGTAGTTGTAAAGGTTTTAAACTCTTTTCTGGAACAAGAACAAGATTAAACAGAAGCTCCATTAAAATCCAGCAGTTTCTCCTGTGTTGTGTTGCAAAAGTGATAACGTTTTTTAATCAAATCCGCATTGTCTGTTTCTTTTTATTGTACCTTTTCAAAAACATTTCTCATGCCAGCATCCTGTCAGCTCAGGTCAGTGCTAAATGAATTCTGGGTCGTAACTGGTGTATCTAAAACCGTTCTCTGCGGACACCAGAGGAATATGTAATAATTCGTCCACTGCAGTGCAGTACCGCTGGGTGCATTAACCTTCCAATATGAACAGAGAGTCTTGTGAGGCCCAACCGAGCTGCTGGCCCGACTCCAGTCCGGAGAGATGGAGTCATCCGATCCTCAAGCCGCCATACACTCTTCATACCCACCTGCATCTGCATAAACAAGCCCATAAGCTTCCTCTCTCTGACAAGGAGTTTATTAGAGTTCTGAAATCTCAAATGANTGGCTCAAGTGCTAGCTTTTAATGAGAGAGGGGGAGAGACAAAGAGAGAGAGCGCACATAAGACATTCAGCATGACAACAAACGAAGGCAGGGCGCAAACTAGGTTGCATCCTTCTCCCCCTCACCCTCTTTTTGACAAATGTAATTTATGCATCCAGTTATTATAAATAGCATATTGATACCGCCACGCTATTCCTGGCCTGTTTGTGAAGCTGCGTGGCTGTCGCAGTAAGTAGGCCGGCCACTGTACATGAGCGACAGAGCGGACTCAGCTCAGGGACAGAGAGTGCACAGAACTGCACAACATACCAACATTTCCCTGCCTTCATCTAAAGAGACCTCCACTGTCCCATTTTTTCTAGATCTTCCAGGGATTAAGGAAGAGATAGTTTTGACATGAGGCCCACTGGTTTGGTTTGCTGCTACTAGAGGATTGGAAAGTTAAACCATGGAAATGTTTTCTGGTTTATCATTTTATCTTTACATTTGGAATTCTTTTAAATGCAATTGACCCTTCGCAAAGACCCGCCCCCCTTAGTTACTGTTACTTTGTCCGACAAGCCATGGCGCTGTCACGCCACACGCAGTGAAAAATACATCGCAGAGCAAAGAGGACACTGACAACAATTCGACAGACAAGACAAACCAGGACACTTATGATATTAAACAAAGTCCCAGCTTTCAAACTGTGAAGTTTTTAAAGAAATTCAAACAATAAAAACCGTTTTGTGGCTCTTAAATGTGTCGTGACCATGGTCGTGACAGATTGCTGTAGCGCCTCAGTTCAAGAGGCTCGTAAACCAATCATCTCTTCCTACAAGTCCATTTATAGCATCAAATAAACATGAATGAACATGAGAATGAATGTTGTTTCAAACGCGGAAAGACGTCAATATACACAATTTTTCAAGTTTAACTCCACCGAGGTTAATCTTCTAACTCCTGACTGCTTTGTCGGACAAAATGGCGGATTCGGCGTTCTGATTGGTTAAATCGCTTGTCAATCAAACTCCCGGCGAAGGGTCAATTACGGCACTTTCACGTGGAATCTTTTAATGTAGCTCTGGATCAATTTAATGTCAATGTTTGATTTGTTTAGGTCATTTGAAAACAGTTGGAAAAGGTGTTCTGACATGCGGTTCATGGTCATTTTACTGATTAATTGAATTTGTGAAGTGCCCGAAAAATCTATTTCATCCTGTATACCTCTTATGTCATTCATTAATTGATTGGTTGGTTGGTTGCTTGGTTAGTTGGTGGTTGGTTGGTTGGTTGGTTGGTTGGTTGGTTGGTTGGTTGGTTGGTTTGTTGATTGATTGATTGATTGATTGATTGATTGATTCATTCATTCATTGATTCATTCATTGATTCATTCATTGATTCATGCTACATGTATCAGTAGTTAATAATATAATTGGTCTTTTTGTTTTATCAGTATTAAAAACATAAGTGCTTTGAAGGTTCAGGTTCCAAAATTCTCTCTCTCTCTCTCTCTCTCTCTCTCTCTCTCTCTCTCTCACACACACACACACACACACACACACACGTTCGTTTTTTTCTGAATTGTGGGGACATTCCATAGGCGTAATGGTTTTTATACTGTACAAACCGTATTTTCTATCCCCCTACACTACCCCTACCCCTAAACCTAACCATCACAGGAAACTGTGCACACTTTTACTTTCTCACAAAAACTCATTCTGCATGATTTACAAGCCTTTTGAAAAGTGGGGACATGGGTAATGTCCTCATAAGTCACCTCTTTTTGTAATACCTATGTCATACCCATGTCATTATACACATTTGTGTCCTGATATGTCACAAAAACGCGCGCACACACACACA
>RJVU01067793.1:10218309-10229123 GCA_003731715.1 Anabarilius grahami | reverse complement strand
TAAACATTTTTAGAATGTTTTTTAGAGAATGTTATCCTAACTTTAAGAAGAACATTCTGGGAACTAAAATAAAACTACCCGCTGAAAACATTATAAGAACGTTAGGGAATAATGTTCTAAAAATGTTATCGTTAAACATTTTTAGAATGTTTTTTAGAGAATGTTATCCTAACTTTAAGAAGAACATTCTGGGAACTAAAATAAAACTACCCGCTGAAAACATTACTAGAACAATACATGATAATGTTCTCAGAACATTTTTAGAACAAAAAATTTCTAGCTGGGTAATTATGATAATAGTAATAATCATACACTGCCCTCCAAAAGTGGGGTTTTTGGACAATGTTGGCATGAATCCTTTTTAATTAGAGATCATTTTGCACTGATAAGGGACAAACCAAACTACAAAAACATATTTTATTATATAAACAGTTTATACATAGAAAAAAACTGGAATTTTAGATTCATCAAAATATCCACCATTAGCAGCTATCTGACCTAAACTGGGTTCTAATTGGTTCATTGTATTCTAAACTTAATTTGCAATCAATTGTTGAAGCTATTAAGGTGTGCTGACCCAAAAACCTGGGCCATGTTTAAACCAGTAACCAGGCATCACAGCTGGCAAAGGGGCATGTCTGACTTTGACATGTATGTATTGCCATTATTATGTAATCAAAATGAAAATTATTTTTGCTGGTCTTCAATGATAATGTCAAGTTACTTTAATGTATTTGCACCAAAACATTATAAGGATTTATGCTGATATCGTCCAAAACCACACTTTGCCAGGGGTGTTTCCAAACTTTTGGAGAGCAGTGTATATAACATTCCACATTCCTAGAAGACATTTATTTTCTTCTAGTTGTATTATTTATTAATTATACATATTTTGTTTTATGAATAAAATATAATTATTTGGATATTTATAGATAGGCTATATATTGAGATATTGTAAGAATAGCAATAAAAATTATTAATACATAGGCTTTAATATGTAACATTTACAGGTATACACGGCGAACACAATAAATAACATAAGAAATAATGGTAAAAACATTACAGAAATGTATAGAATCCTTCAAAACGAGTTTCGAGCAGAAGTCACGAACAGAGTGAAATGTTATAATTTCATAACAAATGGTTAGTTCACCCGAAAATGAAAATTATTTCGTGATTTACTCACCCTCAAGCCATCCTAGGTGTATCTTCTTTCAGACGAACACAATCGGAGATATATTTAAACATATGCGGTCTCTTCCAAGCTTTAAGGTTTTAAATATGGATATTTCTCTTTCAAAAATCCATCGCTTCGCTTCACAAGGCCTTTATTAATACTTGGAGATGTGTGGAGTACTTTTACGATGGGAGGATGCACTTTTTTTGGCTTCAAAATCAGGCCCCCCATTCACTGCTATTACATAGCTTGGAAAAGCCAGGATATTTTTAAATGTATCTCCGAGTGTATTCGTCCGAAAGAAGAAAGTCATATACACCTTTGATGGCTTGAGGGTAAAGTAAATAATGGGAATTTTTTTTATTTTTGGGTGAACTATCCCTTTAAGTAGATGAGTATTTAATAAATGCGACTAAAACATAATGTCACTGATATGACAATTGAGTACAATAGAATCAACACATTAAAGGGTTAGTTCACCCAAAAATGAAAATTCTGTCATTAATTACTCACCCTCATGTCGTTCCACACCCGTTCATCTTCAGAACACAAATTGAGATATTTCTGATAAAATCCGATGGCTCAGTGAGGCCTCCATTGACAGCAAGATAATTAATACTTTCAAATGCCACGTATATAAAACAGTTCATGTGACTACAGTGGTTCAACCTTAATGTTATGAAGCGACGAGAATACTTTTTGTGTGCAAAAAAACAAACAAGATAAAGACTTTATTCAACAATATCTAGTGATGGGCGATTTCAAAACACTGCTTCATGAAGCTTCGCAGCTTTACGAATCTTTTGTTTTGAATCAGTGGTTCGGAGCGTGCATCAAACTGTCAATACGTAAATAATTTACATTTTAGTGCTGTCAATACGTCAGTATTGTTCGTTTCAGTGTGTATGAAAACTAAGTAAATGTATGTGTGGTAGAACCACACTTTCCGTAGAAATACACACAAATACTCATGTGATCACGTTCAGAAAGCTCGGCTGTCAAATCAGTGAAGATCAATGGCTCTCCGTTCATGTCCCAGCCGGAACACACACACACACACAATGGCACAGACACGGTGAGCTCACGCCCTGGGTCAGACCTCTGGCCCTTCGTAAAGCATCTTACTTCTGTCATTGTTCCCCAGTGGCGGCTGTTGTTGTAGCGTCTGTGGCCTTGACCATGCAAAAGAGTGGCGCTATTCATAGCCTGTCTGAGCCCCGGGTTGATGCATGAGATTCTGTCAGAGATTGACATGGGAGAAAAGACGAAAAGCTGGTTCCATGTGCGTCAGTCTGAAGTCACTGATTGTGTTGGAGACTTTAGGGTTTTATGATGTAGATCCAAACAGCTGCTGGTGACAGAATGGAGAGAAAGGGTCAAACAATGACAAATAAGCGCATTGTCTGTTTTTGTGTGAGTTTAGTGCGTGTGTGAGAGAGATTGAGAAAGTTTGGTGTATAAATAGTTGTTGTTTCAAACCTGTTGGATTTTTTCCTCTTCTGTGGAAAGCAAAGGGTGTATATTTAAAAAATATTCCTGTCCACTCTTCATTATAATGAAAGCAAAGCTCCAAAATGACAATACTTTTATGCTATATTCAAAGTCTTGTTTTCACAGAAGAAAGAAGTACTTTTGTGAATGACATGAGAGTGAACAAATGATGACAGCATATTCATTTTTGGGTGAACTATCCCTTTAACAGCTACTTTCAAGACAAAGAATAATTTGCATATATTCAGATATTTCTTCATTATCTCTGTGGGGCCGCAGGGGGCTCCTCATCTTTGTCCTAACTGACTGTGGCACCAGGCCCTGTGATCAATGCAGGGAATGTACGTTTTTAAGTGTTTTCAGACACTCTACATCACTTCCCGTTGCCTTTGGCTGAAACATCAGCCACTGTTTCCACCCACACACCCTCATCCGTCTGAGGCTATGAATTATTAACCATCTCTTGTCCATGACATTATCTGTAGTCAGTCTGCAATTATTTCACCCCCCTGCACACAGCTGGGTGTGAGCTCCGACCCCTGATGATGATGATGCAGCTGCTTTTGTTAAAGGGTTGTTAAAGGGGTAGTTCAACTTTCTCATCTATCTATCTATCTATCTATCTATCTATCTATCTATCTATCTATCTATCTATCTATCTATATATCGTTCTATCGTTCTATCGTTCTATCTATCGGTCTATCGGTCTATCGTTCTAGCTATCTATCGTTCTAGCTATCTATCGTTCTAGCTATCATTCTATCGTTCTAGCTATCGTTCCATCCATCCATCATTCTATGTATCGTTTTATCGTTCTATCTATTGTTCCATCCATCCATCCATCCATCTAGTGTTCTATCTATCGTTCAAGCATTGTCTATCTATCTATCTATCTATCTATCTATCTATTGTTCTATCGTTCTAGCTATCTATCGTTCTAGCTATCATTCTAGCTATCGTTCTATCTATCGTTCTATCTATCGTTCTATCTATCTATCTATCTATCTATCTATCTATCTATCTATCTATCTATCTATCTATCGTTATATCTATCGTTCTAGCTAGCTATCGTTCTATCGTTCTATCGTTCTAGCTATCGTTCTAGCTATCGTTCCATCCTTCCATCATTCTATGTATCGTTCTATCGTTCTATCTATTGTTCCATCCATCCATCCATCCCTTGTTCTATCTATCGTTCAAGCTTTGTCTATCTATCTATCTATCTATCTATCTATCTATCTATCTATCTATCTATCTATCTATCTATCTATCTATCTATCTATCTATCTATCTATCTATCATTCCATCATCCATCCATCCATCGTTCTATCTAACTATCTATCTATTTATCTATCTGTCTATCTATCTGTCTATCTATCTATCGCTCCATCCATCCATCCATCAAGCGTTCTATCTATCGTTCAAGCGTTGTCTATTGTTCTACCTATCATTCCATCTATCTATCTATCAGTCTGCAATTATTTCACCCCCCTGCACACAGCTGGGTGTGAGCTCCGACCCCTGATGATGATGATGCAGCTGCTTTTGTTAAAGGGTTGTTAAAGGGGTAGTTCAACTTTCTCATCTATCTATCTATCTATCTATCTATCTATCTATCTATCTATCTATCTATCTATCTATCTATCTATCTATCTATCTATCGTTCTATCGTTCTATCTATCGGTCTATCGTTCTAGCTATCTATCGTTCTAGCTATCTATCGTTCTAGCTATCATTCTATCGTTCTAGCTATCGTTCCATCCATCCATCATTCTATGTATCGTTTTATCGTTCTATCTATTGTTCCATCCATCCATCCATCCATCTAGTGTTCTATCTATCGTTCAAGCATTGTCTATCTATCTATCTATCTATCTATCTATCTATTGTTCTATCGTTCTAGCTATCTATCGTTCTAGCTATCATTCTAGCTATCGTTCTATCTATCGTTCTATCTATCGTTCTATCTATCTATCTATCTATCTATCTATCTATCTATCTATCTATCTATCTATCTATCTATCTATCTATCTATCGTTATATCTATCTATCTATCTATCTATCTATCTATCTATCTATCTATCTATCATTCTATCATTCTATCATTCTATCATTCTATTGTTCTATCGTTCCATCCATCCATCCATCTAGCGTTCTATCTATCGTTCAAGCATTGCCTATTGTTCTGTCTATCATTCCATCTATCATTCTATCATTCTTTCTATCTATCTGTCTATCTATCGTTCTATCTATCTATCTATCTATCTATCTATCTTTTTATCTATCTATCTATCTATCTATCTATCTATCCATCTAGCTTTCTATTTATCGTTGTCTATTGTTCGATCTATCATTCCATCTATCATTCTATCATTCTTTCTATCTATCTGTCTATCTATCTCTGTCTATCTGTCTATCTATCTATCTATCTATCTATCTATCTATCTATCTATCTATCTATCTATCTATCTATCTATCTATCTATCTATCTATCGTGCTATCGTTCCATCCATCCATCCATCCATCCATCTAGCGTTCTATGTATCGTTCAAGCGTTGTCTATTGTTCTACCTATCACTTCATCTGTCTATCTATCTATCTATCTATCTATCTATCTATCTATCTATCTATCTATCTATCTATCTATCGTTCTATCGTTCTATCGTTCCATCCATCCATCCATCCATCCATCCATCCATCCATCCATCCATCTAGCGTTCTATCTATCGTTCAAGCGTTGTCTATTGTTCTACCTATCATTCTATCTATCTATCTATCTATTTATCTATCTATCTATCTATCTATCTATCGTTCTATCGTTCCATCCTTCCATCCATCTAGCGTTCTATCTATCGTTCCAGCGTTGTCTATATTGTTCTACCTATCATTCTATCTATCTATCTATCATTCTATCTATCTATCTATCTATCTATCTATCTATCTATCTATCTATCTATCTATCTATCTATCTATCTATCTATCTATCTATCTATCTATCTATCCTAAGCGTAGTCTGTCTATCTATCTATCTATCTATCTATCTATCTATCTATCTATCGTTCTATCATTCTATCGTTCTATCATTCTATCATTCTATCGTTCTATCGTTCCATCCATCCATCCATCTAGCGTTCTATCTATCGTTCAAGCATTGCCTATCATTCCATCTATCATTCTATCATTCTTTCTATCTATCTGTCTATCTATCTGTCTATCTATCGTTCTATATATCGTTCTATATATCGTTCTATATATCGCTGTCTATTGTTCTATCTATCCATCCATCCATCCATCCATCCATCCATCTATCGCTGTCTATTGTTCTATCTATCATTCCATCTATCATTATATCATTCTTTCTAACTATCTATCTGTCCATCCATCCGTCCGTCCGTCCATCCATCCATCCATCCATCCATCCATCCATCCATCCATCCATCCATCCATCCATCCATCCATCCATCCGGTTTCAAAATGGACAAAAATCCTACAAATATGTCCTAAGCGTAGTCCAACATGCGCAAATACAGTGGACGTGATTGTCAAATAATAATTTTTATATCCACAAAATATATTAAAAGGGATTTTTTTTCCAAAGAGAAAAAAAGAAATCAATGTAAGAGTGTCTTTAAAAGAATCCATGCATATTTGAATATATGCAACTGCAAATGCAGTGAAGGACAACATTATAAGCGAGTAATGACTTCAACTTTGGTCTGTTCTTCAAATATAGAGACTTGAAATAAACCACATGAGTCAAACGGACTGCTTTAATGGTACTTCTTTTTTCCTTTTTTTTTGGAGTTTACTGTTCATTTTCATTGTATAAAAACAGCGACTTGAACATTCTTCAGAGCATCTCCCTTTATGTTCAACGAAAGAAAGAAAATCATATAGGCTAGTAATATGAAATATCTGTTCAGTCTAACATGCAGTGTTTAATTGCACTCTGGGCTATGTTATCTTCTGTATACAACACTACTCCGTCACAGGCAGCCAGGGAAGCCTTTTAATGTGACACCAGCAGGCATTATACAATCCGTGTTTAGTAACACCACAAAGTGCTTTAATAGCAAGCTGGGGCACTGTTTAAAGTACGAAGTCTTCCCATTTACATTTAAAGACATGAGGTCTCTTAGTAGGTGCTTGAAAGACTTTGTGATGGCTGTTTGAGATCATCTTCAGGCCTGTAGCTCCACTGAAGCTGTCATGTTAGTCATGTGACTGATTAATTCACTCATTATTGTCTGAAGGGACACCAACAGCTGAATGTGCAGATTTGCGTTACGCTATTGGATCGATGTAGAAAATGTATTGTAAGTATTGTTTACTATTGATATTTTTATTGTAAACCTTTATTCAATTTGCTATCAAATTGTTTATTTATTAGTTAGCCAAGGCAAATCATTCCCTCACTGTCAATGTAACCCCCGCCAACATCTTTTTCTCATGGAGTCATTCATAATTCAGTCCTAGGAGTGCTGTCCATTGTCAGAACCCATCTGGCCTGACTATGGCAGACCTATTCAGGGAGCGGTTCGATAAGAGGAGGCTCTGAAGGGTCGTCTCGTCCTGGAATTTGGTCGAGGTGTTATACATGTTTACCCACGATGCCGTGCCGTGGGTATCAGCAATCACTGTGTTATGTGACAGGCAGCGAGCTATTTCAGTCCCCTTTATATCTCTTGTCTGTTTATGGACCGGGTCAGATTAGATACGATGGAACCAAAAAGAAGAGGCTCAACTACTGGACCTTTTGTCGCCTTTTGTTAAGGCCTGTGTGTGCGCATGGGAGCCCACATGTGTCGTGGTAAAGAAAATAAAACTGATACAGAGCCAGGCAAGTGGGTGCTTTTGGTCTGACAGTATGGCTTAACACAAAAGTGGAGTGTTTGAAGACGCTTCTGGACACTCTTTTCAATATAATAAAAATGAATAGGGTTGTCAAGCTACAAAAATGATTCAGAAGCACCATGAATGTATCATAAAAGAGAATTGTTTGTAGGAATTGTTCACTATCTGAAATCATACAACATAGCTTTGTGTGAGAAAAAGACAGAAATTTAAGTTATTAAGGTTATCATCTCCTCTGAGTTGAATGAATGAATCACTTCAGCCTGATTCAACTGATTCATTCAAAAGATTTGACTTAAAAGAGTGATGCATTGCTAAACTTTCAGTCTGTTTCTCTGATAAAGCTATCTTAAGGCTCTAAAAGATTTTAAATATACTGTACAGGTCACTTTTATGATGCTTTTATGTTCTTTTTCAAGCTTGATAGCCCCAGTCCCAATTCACGTTCATTATAGTAAAAACATTGACTAGGATATTGTGTGTCATGCCAGAAAGTCAGTCATACAGGTTTGAAAAGACATTAGGATGAGTAGAATGCATAAGTCTTTTTTTAGAGACTAATATGCACCCAAGCAAGTGAATACTTTGTTTATTATACAGCATTAAAATCAAGAACAAAATGTCCCTTTCATACCCAATTAAGGCTCATGTTCTTCTGGTTGGTGCTCTTTATCTCTTATTTTCAGCAGAATTTTAACGCAACTCTTGCGATAATAGCCAGAAGGGTGTTGTTTATAGAAGATAAGATGGTAGACGTTTAGACAAGCTGTGCATGTGTGTGTGGGTTGATAGTTGTAGTGGTGAATGTGCATGGAGTGTCAGTATGTCCTTAGAACAGCGGGAAAGATGTGGAGAGCTGTGCCGCCCACCAGCCCTATTACAGGCAAACAACCACTGTCATCATGTCACGCTGATGGTATGGTTGAGCTGTTAGTCTCTCTCTGACACACACACAGAGCACACACATTTGTCATGGTCTCAACACTCTAACAAGCAGGAACTTTCTCTTTGACACAAAACGAAATAGAAGCAGCTTTTGTAGTGCCATTATTTGGGAGAAGCTTTTGGATCGTTGGTTAGAATCGGCATTGAATTATACCATGCTGGTATCAGTATCAGATCCGATATTGTGTGCATGGACTTGTTCTCATTAATGTACCAAAATCAATGCTGCAGTTGAAGATATTTCAAGATTAACAATGGCTATGAATCTGATTCATTGCAGCTCTTTTATTGTCGAAGTGAAGAGCTGCTGCTGTGTGAGCAGACAAATGCGTGAGCGCCGAGAGGTCAAGGTTTGGCTGCTTTAGTTTGTTGGATACCAGATATTGTAACTCTCTGAATCTAAAAGCATACTTCTCCATTAATAGGGGCCCAATGAAATCTGTTTTATTTATTTATTTTTAATTGCGTATTTTTCATTTAGATTTTGTTGTGCTTTATCAAAGACTATAGAATAACATAAGACGCGTCATTCGTATTGTTTTGAATGGGAGAAAGTGCAACGCGCAATATGGTAGAATAAGTCCCGCCTTCTAAATAAGAGCCAATCGCCTATTGGTAATGTCATCGTGTCACTGCAGTGGCCATTAGAAGCTCTGGTTCCTATAGAAACAGTCAGGCGCATGCCTCCGAAATGAGACGCAAGGGACGCGCACTTAGGATTGCACATGCGCATTAGCTTGATCCAGCCTGAAAAATACCGTTTTTGGATTGATTCGAGCATTCAGAAACAAATTTATGAGACAGTTGTTGTCAGATTACATTGGTAATTTCAAATATGAAATTTAATCGAAAGTTTGGCAAACAGCTTTGGAGAATTTGATGTTTCCTCATTCAAAGAGATAGTAGCTGCACTTGCATGCCCGAGAGGCGTTTCAAAGATGGCCGCCGAGTGAAAAGATTTGGGGACTTTGGCTTTATGTATATAATGCTTTAATTAAAACGTAATAATCAAAAAGAATCATCAATTCATAAAATTTTAAATTAATGTTTTAATTTTTGTGGATTCTGTGCTTTTATGGTTTAATAATAAAAATACATTTATTATCAAAAACGGTCTCACTTTTGATTTATTCATCCAAAATTTGCCAAATTCCATGGCTGTGTCTTAAATCGCTCCCTATACCCTTAAATACCCCTATTTGAGGGGACAGCCATTTGTAGCTGTGTCTGAAACCATAGTGGATATAATCGAGTCACTCATTCAATCCCACAATGCACTGCAATAACGAGTGTACACTCAAAGGCTAGATAATACCCACAATGCACTGTGAGAGTCGCATGCCAAATTAATTTCTGCATCTGATCAGTAGATGGCGCCTGCAGCTGAATCATCCATCCATCCATTTTCCAAACCACTGGTCCAATGTGGCTACAGCATAATTCCATGCAGGTATAAATTCCTTTTTAATTGCTTATTAAATTGTTTAATTAAGGTTATACATAATTTCCATGACAGAGTTCAAGATAAATCTTTTCATCACTACTGGAGCTGCCAGTTTCAAACAATTATTAAAACAGCAAGCACAAACTATGCAAAAGCAGCAGCCCTTCCGGCTCACTCAGTATCTGAATTTACTCACTCGTTTTCATTCACTCCCTCAAGTGAACTATATTAGTGGACTAATGTAGGGAATAGTGAATGAGGGTACTGGGGGTACATTTTTCGGATACATTTCGTGTTATACAGCCCTGATACCTTATACAGGTCTATACGTATATCTTAGGTTTTGTATAGGGCCCCCAAGATTTGCAGTACAGCATTGGTTTCCTGTATTTATAATGATTGGCTTTTATTTGTGTATGTGTGTGTGATTTGGCCGCAGGCTGCTCAGCTCTCAGAGGCCCTGGTCAGATTCTCAAATCCTTTACCTTTGCTCTTCTGACCCTGCAGTGCAGGTCTGGTTCTTTCTGCTCAAGAATGGTCTCTCGCAAGGGTGAAAATCATAGCTTTATCAATGTTTTATTTGACTTCGCCCTTTTTTATTCTGTCTTTATCTATCTGTCTAAGACTTTGTGGAACTTTGCAGCAATGAAGGACACTGAATTATAAAGTCATTGCATGCATGCAGTTGTGGTTTCTGTGCAATTTGCTTACCGTTAAACCAAGGGTGCAAAACCTTTTTATTTGTATTTTATTTTATTTTATTTTTTATTTTATTTATATTTTTCATCGATTGACAGCACAATGTATATATATACATTGCACAGTGTATACATATATATATATATATATACACACACACACACACATACATACATACAATAACGTATTCTTTAATACATTTAC
>RJVU01067793.1:10190306-10210418 GCA_003731715.1 Anabarilius grahami | reverse complement strand
TTTAAGTTCATTTTTTTTCATCATTAATGTACACACAGCACCCCATATTGACAGAAAAACACAGAATTGTTGACATTTTTGCAGATTTATTAAAAAAGAAAAACATTGTCCTAAGTATTCAGACCCTTTGCTCAGTATTTAGTAGAAGCACCCTTTTGATCTAATACAGCCATGAGTCTTTTTGGGAAAGATGCAACAAGTTTTTCACACCTGGATTTGGGGATCCTCTGCCATTCCTCCTTGCAGATCCTCTCCAGTTCTGTCAGGTTGGATGGTAAACGTTGGTGGACAGCCATTTTTAGGTCTCTCCTGAGATGCTCAATTGGGTTTAAGTCAGGGCTCTGGCTGGGCCATTTAAGAACAGTCACAAAGTTGTTGTGAAGCCACTCCTTCATTATTTTAGCTGTGTGCTTAGGGTCATTGTCTTGTTGGAAGGTAAACCTTCGGCCCAGTCTGAGGTCCTGAGCACTCTGGAGAAGGTTTTCGTCCAGGATGTCCCTTATACTTGGCCGCATTAATCTTTCCCTCGATTGCAACCAGTCGTCCTGTCCCTGCAGCTGAAAAACACCCCCACAGCATGATGCTGCCACTACCATGCTTCACTGTTGGGACTGTATTGGACAGGTGATGAGCAGTGCCTGGTTTTCTCCACACATACCGCTTAGAATTAAGGCCAAAAAGTTCTATCTTGGTCTCATCAGACCAGAGAATCTTATTTCTCACCATCTTGGCAAACTCCATTCGGGCTTTCATGTGTCTTGCACTGAGGAGAGGCTTCCGTCGGGCCACTCTGCCATAAAGCCCCGACTGGTGGAGGGCTGCAGTGATGGTTGACTTTCTACAACTTTCTCCCATCTCCCGACTGCATCTCTGGAGCTCAGCCACAGTGATCTTTGGGTTCTTCTTTACCTCTCACACCAAGGCTCTTCTCCCCCGATAGCTCAGTTTGGCCGGACGGCCAGCTCTAGGAAGGGTTCTAGTCATCCCAAACGTCTTCCATTTAAGGATTATGGAGGCCACTGTGCTCTTAGGAACCTTAAGTGCAGCAGAATTTTTTTTGTAACCTTGGCCAGATCTGTGCCTTGCCACAATTCTGTCTCTGAGCTCTTCAGGCAGTTCCTTTGACCTCATGATTCTCATTTGCTCTGACATGCACTGTGAGCTGTAAGGTCTTATATAGACAGGTGTGTGGCTTTCCTAATCAAGTCCAATCAGTATAATCAAACACAGCTGGACTCAAATGAAGGTGTAGAACCATCTCAAGGATGATCAGAAGAAATGGACAGCACCTGAGTTAAATATATGAGTGTCACAGCAAAGGGTCTGAATACTTAGGACCATGTGATATTTCAGTTTTTCTTTTTTAATAAATCTGCAAAAATCTCAACAATTCTGTGTTTTTCTGTCAATATGGGGTGCTGTGTGTACATTAATGAGGGAAAAAAATGAACTTAAATGATTTTAGCAAATGGCTGCAATATAACAAAGAGTGAAAGATTCAAGGGGGTCTGAATACTTTCCGTACCCACTGTGTATATATATATATATATATATAGGCAAACATGTTTCTCAAGTTCAGATGGATTGAAACTCAAATGTGCTTACGGTCCCTGCCAGCTAGATCTGATAGTTTAGCATTTGCTGAAGTACACGGTTTGAAAACCTGCCATGCCGGTGTTAGGATCGCATTATTCTCATCTTCTCCTCCTATTTTGCTGCTGTCACCGGCGTGTGGGTCATGCCCATCACATCACTTGACGTCTGCGGAATATAGTCTAGTGCGCTGAGAAGAGGTGTGCCAATGCATGTCACATCAGATTGTGCGTGTATCATATTCAGAACAGCAAGGCTAAACTTACTGGATCTGACAGCGCAGACATTCACGGATGTGTCAAACAATGCATTTTCTACTTTGCTGGTTTGCGCTTTGACAATTTCTTTCTCCTTGACATTTCTCTAACCCCCTACCATAGGCAGAAGAAGTCCTGATGTGAACACATGAAAACATGTTGTCAATCTTATATGGGGAAGTGTGAAAGATAGATTGTGAGCGTATTTTATTATTATTTGTGTCTATATTCACATGTGTGGTAGAACAACTTTGTGTTGTTGGTTTTTGATCAGTCATTCGTCATAGTTTGCTGCAGTATTTTTCATTCTGAGTGAAACATATCGCACTGCCAGAGGCTCAGACACCTTCAGGCTGCTGTTGACCGACCTTCTGCCAAAAACAGCACCCTGTCCCACAAGGCCTAGCGTGACAAATTGAGGGCCCCTGAGGACGACTAAACTACTTTCTCAGGAGTGACACTTTAGGTGACTGGACTCAAAAAGAACCTAAACACGGAATTAATAAACAACAAAATATGTTTTAGGCTTGAAGGGTTCAGTTCTGCAGCCACATTTAGGTTGTTCTTTGTCAGTGTTGTTCTTTGTCAAATTCATGTGTAAAGCAGGACTAGATCTTATGACATGTTGGAGGTCATAAATTAGTTTTTGTCATACGGTATGGTAGTACATTTGGTCTGGCTTCAAAGAAAATCAAGTCGCATTCAGTTGTCNCAGAAATGCAGTGTGACACTATAAGACTTCACAATGAATGGCTGAATGAACAGGGTTTATATAGGCTGGGCTAAACAAGGTCATGAGAAACAGCTATAGACAATCATGGATAATGAGACCGGGCAATGAGTTATGGGTAATATAGTCCTTGATGGAATGACAATAGTCCGGGGTGGAGTGCCCTCTGATGACTATCAAGGGCACTATATATATATATATACATAAGGCTTGTTCGACTTCATGCAGCTCCGCAAAGATCGGCTGCCGGCTGACAAAAGCAATGCATTCTGGTTAGAAAATTTGTCCTACTTTGATCGGCACTGCAGCCGCCTTATGATCACATGTGCCATCAAAGTACTGCGAGAGTAAAACGAGACCAGCCGCCTAGATCAGGTGCTGCAGTTGCTCAAAATCGTCTGCGAAAGCCTTGATTGATGACGACACACTTTATTCTCATCGGTCAGATTCTGTGACGACGTGTGTTGCGTGTTTTTTCTTAGACAAGTTCCGGTATTTAACCAGTCTTGATATTCAATATCTGATATTAAAAACATGGGAATTTCAATTGCATCTAGTGATGGGACGGTTGATACCGGGGCTCCGATGCTCCGACGCAGTTTTCAACGCACTATTGTATCACACACTGTACCGATGCTTGTATCGTAATGATAATAGCACGTGATTGATGAGGTTTGAAGCTTCGAACGTCATGCAGTATCGGAAAGTCGAGACAGCTGATTTGAGAAAATTGGGGCTTCAGCTGATGCATAAAGGAAAATGCATTTAATCATGTTTTATTGCTGGGGTCTCAGAGACCTCGAACAGAACATAAGGGTTAAACAGCTCATCCAAAATATTTTTTAACTACTCACATCAGTTATAATCACATCATTGTATATTTTATATTATTGATCAATATGTGAATCCGTTGATCCGGTTACACATGACACGAGTGGGGGTCACATTGTCACAAATTAATTTAGATGAGATTAGTTTAGATTAGATAGAACTGATTCAAGACAAGAGTGATTCCATATGTCACGGACTTCCGAAGCTTTGGTCACGTGCTTTTTCAAACCTGCTCCGCGATGATTTAGATATGGTGGAGAAAACAAGTCTGACCACCAGATGTCGCTAATGCGCACTGTGTTAAAAGCTTCGAGTAATGAACCGTTTTCGGCACAATTTGATGAAAGCCTCAAATGCTTCAGAAAGCCTTGGTTTCCCATCACTAATTGCATCCACTTCTTCGGCTACAATCATCGCAAAATCGTGTGGTCTGCCATGAATAATGTTAGTGTTAATAAAAAAGTGTCCTTCTCCGCCTGCAACCGGCAGATCTCGCCAGGCTAGTGTACTTAACAAGACACACCTGAACAATGAACCAATGAGAACGTGACACATGAAACAAGAGAACCAATCAGAACACGACACATGAGACTAGGGAAGCACATGACATGATCACATGAGGGCAAGGAAATCACATGGCAAGAAACCAGGAACAAAACTTCAAAATAAAAGACATGAAACACAAACATGAAACAAAACCCAAAACTAAACATGACAATATTACATAAATAATACTAAAATAACACTGGCCCCACTCTATATTTTTTGTTTTGTTTCGATGTTATGTTTCACTTCTAAATATGTCACAATCCAGAAGGAAAATATGTAGCAAAAACAATTCACCTTGTTCAGTATACATTCATAAAATGCCCTAAAACAATCTTGTTTTAGGGCAAGATTGTTGCCCTAAAACAATCTTGCCCTAAAACAGTGTTACCCTCTCAGACACTTCCCATTCTAAATCTGTCAAGCGTTAAGAGTTCCTGACGTCACTTACAGGGCAGACATAAGGAGAGAGAGAGAGGTGGTATATTTAGGGTGACTGGGGAAAGACAGAGAGAAAGAGATGCAGGCAAAATTTCACAGAGAGAAAAGCCCCCCAGAGGTCTTCTGTCAGTCTTTGCATTCGTACCCTCAGCTCTCAAACACATTATTTATTCAAAGTCCCACAATTCACCAGGGAGCAGAGGATGAAAAGCAAAGGTGTTCTGTGGAATAAAGCGCTACACTTTTTGAACACTAACTTTCACAAGGCACCTTGTTTCACACTTGTGTGTATTTTAACTCTCTCACATACTATTCCCTCACGTTACAGAACGAGGTGCAGGAATTGAGAAATGGAGGTGAAGAAACGCTGTATTTTGCATTTCTTAAAATAAATAGAAGTGCTTACAAGGCAGCTAAACAATAGTATTTACATAAGCTTTGGTTCTGTGTAAGTAAATTGCTTCAGAGTCACTTTATTTTTTCATCATCACATGCAGAATGTGTCGTGAGTTCTGCACGAGATTCAACACGGAACATAGTGTAAAGGTATGGCTTTGAACGAATTGGTTGGAAATCTGACTCATTGACTCGCTCATATACATTTGTTTAGTTCCTGAATGAATCAGTGCTTTTAAACAAATCAGTTGATTCAATGGCTCGCCAATAAAGACTATGGCTTCATCAGAAATCACATACAGTACTTCCCTACTATATAGTAGACAAAAAAACAGCATGTGACAAAGTATGTCCGAATTCACAAAAGAGTAGTCAAAAAGGACCCGGATGAGCTACTACTTCAGCCCTGGGTATACTTTGTTTTTTAAGTGTACGCTAGTGAATGCGCACAGTCGAACGTACAGCCTTTCAAAGTATACTTTACTTGACTTGTCGGCATACACATGAGTTTGACGCATTCACAGTTTTGAGCAATCTTTCGCCACGAGTTACAACCCATGTAAATATATTTGAATTCTTTCATGCTAGAGTTGTACAAATGAATGTACTTTCTAACCTCTTCACACAATCTTTCATCTATGTAGGCCTTCATTGTCACTGTAGCTTGCATGTGTTCCAGTCTGTTCTGTTTTAAATGCGCATGTGTGACCTGCATGTATAAAGTACACGTGGATACAAACTTTGTATCCACGTCAGTCACTTTAGTTTCTGAATGAATCGTTTTTGAATGAATCGGTTGGGTGAAAGATTCATTGAATCACTCAGCAATCACATGTTGCCATTGCAGACAGAATATTTTTTAGCTTTTGAGATACATCTATATGCCAACAGCCTTTGCTAGATGAAAGGAGGAGAAATGTGTGAATGAATGATGAGGAAAGAAGGAAGGTGGTCAATATTAGAGTGTTTAGAACTTTTTATTTCAGACTTTTTTTGCACTAATGGATAAAAGAGCGGCCATGGAGAGGGACAGAGTGATCCAGAGAAAGGACTTTGTAATTAATTTATATAGCTGTAATGGAAAGAATGTTACGTTCTGAGAGGTAAAACCTCCTATAAAAGTTTTTAGATCACATTTACACATCATTAAATGGAAAAGTAATAGAAATGGAGATGGGTAGAAAAAGACAAAGACAAAAAGCCATAGAGACAATGATATATAGCAACAAAAAGACAAAGATAAAAGAGAAAGGAATTTATTAATTTATGACTGCTGGGTCTGAGACTTAATTTGGCCTTCCAGATTTTTTTTCCCCCTATCTGCCTTACATGGCCTGGTCTGACTCATTTCCATGTTTGAATAACAGAACTCATGCCTGTGTGGCTACAATCAGCTTTCACTTCAGAAACAGTGACTCAGATGTCCAGTAGATCTCCTATGGTGTTTTGAATACACCTATTCCACTTATATCTACAAAAATACTCTACATTCTGTTGTTTAACCACCCCTTCCTTTATTCTACAGTAAGACCTCAGCCCCCACATTAAGCAACAGAACGGTAGCATCAGGCCATCTTGAAGCCATTCCGTCAGGAAATGGTATAATTTGGGCATCTGGTTCCTATTGAGTCCTGGGCTGCATTCTGTTCCTGTAATGCCGTGATGAAGGGCTTCTGGGGCCAAGAGCAGGCGTCATACTCTGGCCAGAGCTCGCTGCACACTCCTCCTGGGAGCTCGCCATGTTGGACCAAAGTCTGGCTTTGCCTTCATTGAGTCTTGATTTAAAGTGATCATGAACTGCATTTTTTTTATTATCATTTTATAATGCTTCTTGAGGTTCCCTTATAATATTAGTATGATTTTTTACATCAAAAATGGTCATAATTTAGAAATAAAAGGCAATTTCTACCCTGATTTTAGCTGTGTTGGAAGGGGTGTGTCTGCTGTGAGACTTCAATGTAAACGGCCACTGCTATTGGCTAACTTCTTTGCATATGAAATAAGTATTCCATGTGGAACTTTCTTGAAATATTTTACCATGTTTTTACTATTACAGTAAAACATGGTGTTGATTATTGCATTAAATTTAGATCTGCTACCATTGCATGAAAGGTTGCAGCGATGAGCATTGTGGCCGATGACAGACGTGTCTGTTGAGCGCATGAATGCAGTGATCTCGTCATTGCAACTAAATTTCTGCATGCTCACAAATTCTTTTGAATGAACTAGTGGTGCAAACACGCTGTAAATAAGTTATTTCTTGTGCAGTGTAGACAGTGTCATTGATTATAACGGGAGTTTTGGCAAGAGTCCCAAACTCAGTCACCGATAAACTTGCGCTGTGTGATTGACAGCTTCAGTGATTATAAAGGGAGCGTTCTTTGATCACAACAGATTATGTTCATGTTTCAAAAAGAAACAATAGCCGCTTTTCCACCGTTGGGCAATTAGAAGTTGCAATTACAAGTATAACATCACAAAAAAAGCAATTCTAAGATATAAATTTGCAGTTTTGACATATTAGTCCCATTGTGAGATATACAGTAGAGACCCATTTGCAATAGATAAATTTACAAATATGAAAAATAAAGTCTGTCACAGTATGTTTTCTGAGACTTCCATCATGGATAATATAATTTGTACTGAGAAATAGTAGAAAATCTAAAAAATGCAAAATAGAATCAATTAGTGGTCTCAGTCTTCTGGACGCCACTGTATGTCAGATTATGGAAGTAAAATGAGTAGCAAGCAGCATTTCACATTGACTAACGAAATGCAACAATCAGTTCATCTCAATCAAGTGTTACAGATGTTGATCACAGTTCTGCTTGAGTTGGACTAGACGATAAAATCTGATTGTAAGTGCAATTTAAGTACATTTGGATATTTTGGCAGGTTTTCACATCCAGTCATGGATTTTGCATGTAAAACAGTCTTGAGTAGTGTAAAATAACTACCACATGGAAGCGATTTGGGGGAAATGCTGGCGGTTTCCTTTAATGAATGCAGAGGATGGCAGAGATTCAGAACTGTGCGATGGAGGGGTGGTGATAACCCTCGCTCTCTCTGCCCCACTGCAATGTCACTGAGAAATCAATAAAGCCTGTTTGTCCGTTAATTAATCTGCAGTCTGCATGGGCGCACCGTGTTATGTGTTCTAATCAGCAGCGTCTGCATTTCTTCCAATGCGCTCTACCTCTTTTCCCAGTTCAATAAAGGATAATACTGTGGCAATGTGTATGTTAATCCAGTGAGAGCTTATTTACAAAAAGGACAAATAAGCGGTATTTATAAACCCAATGCTATGATGTCACTGATCCCCATCGAAACAGAAGGACTGGAGAGTTGAAGCCAAAAAAACAATAGCATTATCACAGTGGGATTACAGCAATAGGATTGGGATGAGATGAGAAGGACATTAGGTGATGTGACTGTGTGTGCGTGTGAGTGTGTGTGAGAGAGAGAGAGAGAGAGAGAGAGAGAGTGAGTGTGTGTGTGTGTGTGTGTAGGCAACAGACAGCACACTAGGGATGCAAATGGAAAAATTGAAGTATTCCGGTTCTAATTCCACTTAATAATTTTGGTTTCCTTAACAATTCTCTTAGTAATTTTGAGGCACCCAATAATAGGTTGTAAATATATAATAAACAAAATAAACTTATATTTTTAGAAACATATATACATATAAATATATATATATATATATATATATATATATTTATTTTATTATTTTGCTTTACTTTATTGTATTTTATATTTTATTANGAGAACTTGAATTGAATGAACTGTCAAATGGAAAACAAAAATTATGGTATTATTATTATTTTATTGTTTGTTTTTTATGCCTCTTAAGAGATTGTTTATGAGTCAGAACTTAATGAACTGTTAAATGAAAATAATAATAATAATAATGTGTAATGTGTAATCTCTATCTATCCATCCATCCATCCATCCATTTATTTGATGTAATTTTAAACATGATGTGTTTTTTGTCCCCCAATCTGTTTAGGGCCCCTGGTTTTCTGTGAGTTGGACATGCTGTATGTGACTTCTGGTATTCCCCAGTCTTCTACATAGTTCAATTGACACATAGATGTTAGATCTACTTAGCAGAACTAGATAGGGGGAAAGACAGAACTCGCTGGTGCTGTTGCTAGCATTCGTGTGGGTCATCACAGGTTGATCATGGCCCCTCAGTGTCAGATTAAAGCTGTAATCTGCCCCACCACAGGTGACCTACTTCAACTCGGTGGGCCTTGAGAGTGTGGGATTATCATGTAATCCTACCTCATCACCCTCAAGTGGGTTGAGAAGAGACATCAGACGGTCAAGTCCATTTATGGAACACAGAAAGCTGACTCTTCATTCCTTATCCTGACCCTGTTTTGCTAATGTATCTCAAGGACGAAGCTCAGGAACAGTTCATTGTTTTAGTTCTATGACTCTTAACAGCATAGTTTACCCAAAAATGAAAATTCTGTCATCATTTACTCACCCCAGTGGTGAGGCCAGAAATTTTAAAGTGAGTGGACCTTAGTGAAATAGGGTGGACCAATGCCTATACTCTCAAATTACAGCATTTTACAATTAAGACAATATTAGATAAATGTGATTTATTGTCAGCCAACAGTTTCATGAAAACAACAAAATCCATTCATATATAAAATAACCAATGAACAGAATAAGAACATTTAATTGAAGACAAATAATCATAGGCGGAGTTCCGTAATAATAGCATATAATTATTAGCGATTTGGCAAATGATTCCTTGAGTATCTAGAGCAGTAAAGGGATAGTTCACCCAAAAATGAAAATTTTGTCATTAATTACTCATGTCGTTCCAAACCCGTAAGACTTCCGTGCATCTTCAAAACACAAATGAAGATCTTTTTAATGAAATCTGATAGCTTTCTGGCCCTCCACTGACAGCCTACACAACTATTTACAACTTTTGCTGCGTTGAGCAATATAGCCAATCACAGACATGTCTATTGATTTCTTGAACGCAATAGCCAATCAGATGCGTTTAAGGTAGAATTCACACATCGCTCAAAGCCAGAGTTTTTGTCCAGTGCCGAGTTCTGCACGCTCGCAAATCCTGTCATTATAACAAAGTGTAGACATTATGTAAATTAGAGATTCATTGTGCAGTGTAGACAGCTTCATTGATTATAACAGAACTATAATGGTGATATTAGTGGTTATAAAGGGAGCACTCTTTGCGTGCTTTCTAGATGATATGTAATCAATTCAGAATTTGAATAAAACTTTTGTTTTCCATGCTTGACCAGCAGCACCACATACATGCTGCAAAGTTTTGGGAGTGACATCCTCTAAATTCATGTATTTGAGCGATTATTATTATTGTCATGTATGTGTGATTTCTTTTTCTCCTTTCCTGGGTGGACAAGCCATCAATCTGAGTGGGCCAGTGCCACCTTGGTCCTTATGTATCCTCGCCACTGACTCCCCCTTATGTTGTTACCATCCGGTATAACTTTCTTTCTTCTGTTAAACACAGTTTAAGATATCTTTGTCCATGCAACGAAAGTCAATGGGGTCCAATGTTATTTGGGCCCCAGAATTTGTCAGAATAGCTTCTTTTTTGTGTGTTTGTTCCAGAGAAGAAGAAAAATCATGGTTTGAAACAATGTGAGCGTGAGTAAATAATGACAGGATTTTCATTTTTAGACGAACTGTGTTTAAATGAATGTAAATAAAGGACTAATGTTGAAATTGAGTAGCAGATAAGCAAGGGAAAAATGCTGGCAATTAAAATTATTCTTTAACACTCTTCTTAAAAATGTATCTTAAAAATGTATGACATGGCATTTGCTGTAAAAACGTTTTGTCAGGTAATCTAATACTGTATATGTGCTTCATGTGGGTTTTATTGCAGTCAAAAAAGTTTATTTAATATGACTGAATTCAGCAAAAGTAACTTTAAGTGTCCGATCTCTACCTTATGTTTTGTTCTTCTTATTATTTTGGAATGATACAGAGATGGTGGAGACCAACTCAGCTTTTCCATGCATAAAATTATGAATTAATTAAAATACATTTATTCATAAATATTTACCACTATTTCTTCGGCATGCTATTTTTGTAATCGTAAAATGCTTGATGAGAATGGCAAAAGTGTTCTTCACCTTCAGCTATAATCAAATTAAACAAAAAGAACTGCATGTAGGTTTGGTGACCTTTGCATTGAAGGAAAGAAAGAAAAAAAATCAATCCTGATTTATTCATTTAAATATTTTATAGTTCTGTTCTCTTTGTATTTTGGCAAAAATAAAATAAAACCATTTATTTATTTATTTATTTATAAAGTAAGAAAGAAAGTCTGTTTCACCTTTAAAGTGAGAAAACCAAGCCCAATTTCTGTTCATTTTCTGTTTTTAATATATTGCTCTCAACAGTCCGAAATGAGTGGAATTAATTTGTCATAATGTCAAATATTTGATGAAGTCAATACATGTGGAATAACGTACACATGGCCTGGGAATTGAGAGCTGAAAATGTTTCCTGTCATGTGGAAAGGCAGCAATTAACAGGGGATTTCATCCCTTGTAAGCTATAATTGAGTTCAGGATGAGAAATGCAGGAGACATTTCAAATCCGTCCTGGCCTACAGCCTCAATCTTGAGTGTGAGTGTGAGTGTGTGCACTTAAGGAGGACAGATCCCAGGGGAGACATTTTTTTGGTTTGTGTTGTTTTGTCGCTGAGCCGTGCGTCTCAGAACATGTTAAATGTTGACGTGTTAAATGTGTCTCTTAAAAACAGACAGTGACTGATACAGGGTTTTGTACTTTGTTTGACACAGAGCTGCTTTTAAAAGCTGTCATATCAGTAGTGATGTTTACGTTCAGTTCCAGTCACCAGTTTCTTTTTCTGGCTGATGTATCTCCATTATTTCATGTTGCCTCAGAATAAGGAAGCCTAGTGGTTAGAGAAGTCTTTCAGAACATGCTCTTGTTCTTGACCTCAAAGTTTTTTCTTTGATCAAAATGGCTGTAAACAGGTTGCATTTACCAGGCGCCTTTCCTCCAAACGAAGTCAAAACAAAAGGTTAGTCTCAAGGAATATTTATTCTGAAACAGATTTAAAGGGATGGTTCACCCAAATATGAAAAATATTTACTCACCCTTGTGTCGTTGCAAACCTATATGATTTTCTTTATTCTGTGGAAGACATATGCTGCTCTTAAAATATTAATTATTATTTTAAATTAAATTTAAATTTAAGGTTTACCTTTTAATTTAATAGTTCACCCAAAAAAGAAAATTCTGTCATCATTTACTCACCCTCAAGTTGTTCTAAACCTGTATGAATTTCTTTCTTCTGCTGAAGATGTTTTCATTTTTGGGTGAACTATCCCTTTAAACTTATTTTTAAGTTTTATAAGTTTTTCATCTAATATTTAGGTAACACTTAAAGGTTGAATTTTTTAATGAACGATACTTCTACAGCATTAATAATCGTAATGTTATAATCGCAGCATTTACTATTAACATGAACTAATAATGAACTGCACTTCTACAGCATTTCAACAATTTCAACATATACTAATACATTATTAAAATCTTGTTAACATTAGTTAATGCACTGTGAACTAACATGAACAAACAATGAACAACTGTATTTTCATTAACTAACGTTAATGAAGATTAGTAAATACATTAAAAAAAATGTTTTGCTCATGGTTAGTTCATGTTAGTTAATACATTAACTAATGTTTAACTAATGAACCTTATTGTAAAGTGTTACCATTAGTAAATGCTGTGATTATAACATTAAGATTATTATATGTAAGATCAAAAAATGTATCTGTTAAAATGATTTAATGCACAGTGAACTAACATGAACATTATTATAACATTAAAAAAAGGATAACAAATGCTGTAAGAATATATTGCTCGTTAGTTCATGTTTGCTGACACCTTATTATGAAGTGTTACCAATATTTGTCTTTTATTACAGCCTTTTTTCAATTAACAATGACATTTTTAAATAGTTTTAGTTACAGGTTTCTATTTTTTAATAGAATACTATAGCTTTCAAGTTTCGAAAAAGACACAAAAACATCACAAAAGTATTATAAACTATTAAAACTTATAAAATCGCTTTGGGTAAAAGCGTCTGCAAAATGCATAAACATAATATAAATATACATAAAAGAGTTTATTTGAATCATGCGGCATATTCTAAGTCTTCTTAAGTAAAATGATAGCTTTGAGTGATGAACAGACCAAAATTTTAATTGTTATTTACAGATAAACTTCACCTCCAGACTGCTGTGAGCGAATCTGTGAGACAGTAAGTTGAATTCGAGAAGCCAGACTAAAATTAATTGAAATGAACCAGTATTGATCTTTGAAAAGATACAAAAGGCAAATCATTTTATAATTCCCAGGCTGGCTATGAACACACACTAAGGAATATATGCCTTTGTTTTTTTCTCCCTGAGGTAAAGTGTGACTATTATTCTAGTATCTGTTGTCATTGTACTCTGAGACTCCATATCCATGAGAGATCCTAAAAGCATTAGTGGGCCGGATGGGTGCATAGTTAATTAGAGTAAGATTAACGCAACAGCACTCAGAAGTGATCTGTTTGATTGAAACCACTTCGAGATATGTGTTAACAACATGTCTGATATGCTCTTTCAAAGTTGTTTAAGGTTGTCCAAGTGCTCCACATCGACAAAGATTTGAATGCACTTAATATTTTCCCTTGAGATTTTCCATCTTTCCATTCATTCTGCTCTTCTGCTTTTTTTTTTAAATTACACACATTTTCAAACATTCTCAATAAATACCTAAAGTTGTTTACCATGTTTTTACTTATTTATCTTTTGTTGTACTCGTCTCTGCTGTACTGTTATTGTGGGAGAAGTGAGTGGTGGATTGAAATAGTAACCTTAGAAACAGCAGGTCACTGTCAATCATTTATTTACCAGACCAAAACTTCTTTCCGTTTTTTCACATTTTCTATTTACCTCCTGTATTCTTGCCTCAGAGGAGTAAATTACTGTGCCAGAACAATAAAATGTGTTAAACTGCCTCCTTTCTCTAAATGTCCGCATTCAGAGTGCTAAAATACTCACTGTCACTATCTGAAAATATGGTTCAACCTGAAGGCCTTGCAGACACTGAGTCATTTGAGGACTGGGGTGTGTGTTTTTAGTTTTTTTTACCCCACTCATGATTGTAATTATTTATATATTTTTCTAGGCATGTCAGTGTAACTCTCAAGGCAGCAATTTAGGATGTGGAAGTTTGTCGTAATTGTGTCCTGAGAAACAGATCAACATATATGCTATAGAGTGAACATGGTGAAAGTTTTTTTTTTCTCTCTCTCATTTGTCAATGATTGTTTTAAAGGGTTAGTTCTCCCAAAAACGAAAATTATCCAATAATTTACTCACCCTCAAGCCATCCTAGGTGTATATAACTTTATTCTTTCAGCCAAACACAATCAGAGTTCTATCAAATAATATCCTGGCTCGTCCAAGCTTTGTAATGGGAGTGATTGGAAGATGAGTCCAAAAAAGGGCATCCATTGATCATAAAACGTACTCCATGTGGCTCCAAGGGGTTAATAAAGGCCTTCTGAAGCGAACTGATAAGTTTGTGTAAGACAAATATCCTTATTTAAAACTTTATAAAGGAAAATAAGAGCTTCTGGCGCGGCATCCATACACATTCGACGTACATCAAAAAGCGTTAACTTCCGTGACGTGATGTACTACACGTTATAGCATTGAACATAGCATAGTACGTCACAGCGTAGCGTAGTATGTCATGTCATTGTGTACTACGTCGTGGAAGTTAAAGTTTTTTGGACACAAGTTGAATGGGTATGGATGTCGCGCCGGAAGGTCATTATTTTACTTTATAATGTTTTAAATAAGGATATTTGTCTTACACAAACGCATTGATTCGCTTCAGAAGGCCTTTATTAACCCCCTGGAGCCACATGGATTATGTTTTATAATCGATGGATGCACTTTTTTGGACTCATTCAAAACTCATTCTCCAATCACTCCCATTATAAAGCTTGGACAAGTCAGGATATTTTTAATAGAACTCTGACTGTGTTCGGCTGAAAGAAGAAAGTCATAGACACCTAGGATGGCTTGAGGGGGAGTAAATTATAGGGTAATTTTCATTTTTGGGTAAATTATCCCTTTAAGGCTAATTCCAAATTGTTTAATGGAATATTTCTGTTTTAAAACGAACAAAAGTCTCTTTAGGAAAGGTGAAACTGATGCCCAAATAGCTTTTGGGTCTAAAAAAAAAAAACTATTAAGATGCCAAAAACGGGTAAGCAAGACAGGTTAATGTGCATTGGCAAAAAGTAGCACCTTGGCAAGTGTGTAGTCATTATGGCATCGTGTCCTGGCAAGAATGAGAGTATTTCTTTTTAGAGTTGTGCCTTGGGGTTGATCATAGCCCTGATTCTGGAGGCTACTTTGGCTGGTCTTCGTTCTCACCACTTAGGAAGGGTATTCAAGTAATTCACATCTAATGAGGTGTTATAATCTCTTATCATTAGCAGTGACCGTTAAGTCAGAATCTTGGGGATCCCTATCTGAACTTGTAGCATAACTTGCATCAATACTCCTACACTACTGTTTACTACTGTGGTTTGGGTTCTTGGATTTGGATTTTAAATTAACTGTTTTGTATTTTAATATACAGTATTTTAAAATGTCGTTATCCTGTGATGCAAAGCTGAATTTTCAACACAAATACTTCAGTCTTCAGTTTCACATGATCCTTTAGAAATCATGCTGATTTGCTGCTCAAGAAACATTTACTATTATTATCAATGAAGACAGGTGTGCTGCTTAATAATTTAGTATGAAACGTGATGTATTTTTTTTTCTTTTATGACTAGAATGTTTAAAAGAACAGCCTTAATTTGCAATAGAAATCTTCTGTACCTTTATAACTGTCTTTACTGTCACTTTTGATTAATTTCAAGCATCCTTGTTGAATTAATTTAATGAATTTATTTAAAGCAAAAACTTACTGACCTCAACATTTTAAACAGTGTATTAAATAAAGCAGATATGATTAAAAACTATTAATTCTCTTTGCAGGGTTGCACACCATTCAGTATTGAATTGAAATTCCTGAAGTTGAATGGAGTTTGTACTTGTACAATCCTGAATGATGCCTGATACTTTGTATTAATAGCACTTCTCGTTATTGCCTCTTTAGATTAATCGCTTGTTGTATTCCTCAATTGTAAGTCACTTTGGATAAAAGCATCTGCTAAATAAATAAATGTAAATCAATTTCAAAGAAATTAATGTAACTGTGATTTCTTTGAATTCCAGTTAAAGTTCAAATTCACACTCATGATTTGAATTGCAATTCATAAATTCTGAATTGTGCATCTCTTTGCATCTCACCTTCCTAAAATAATGCCATCTCTGCTTTAAAAAGGCTAAAACCTGTAGAGAAATAACTTTTTATCTCTTCCAAATGAAGCCGTGTGTGGTGTCCCACCTTTTACCCCTTTGTGTTTTGAAGAAAGAGAGCTTAATGTATAATCAATTCCCATAGAAATGGACTTTCTCACACAGGTAATTAAAAGCCAATAGAAAAGCACTGTCCATGCATAACATCTGAAGGGCAGATTAACAGCCAAATAGATCAGGCCCGGGCACGTCCGTCCACCCTTTCTGACTTCGGAATGGATTAACGACCCCCCTCTCCCCAATAAAGATGCATGCTCATTGATTCACATTGCTGAGTATCAATTTGTCCCTTGACTGAATGAGTCTTTGCGCAATTATCCAAGACGTGCTGCATAAGGTATGGTTTAATTTCTGTTTGCTGAGGCTAAAATCCATTAAGTCATCATTTACATGTGGACAAAGGCTAGCCTTGGAAAAAGCTCTCCTGTAGGGTCCTGTTCAGTCTCACGCTTGAAAGGTGGTTTTGTCGTTTTTAAGTATGTGAAAAAGAATTTGTTTTGACTGGAAATGGTAAATGCGTAACTTGAGAATCATTTCAGATGAATTATTTGAACCCTTCCCTGGATATTTCTCCCACAGGAATATGATTAATGTGCTTTTGTGATTAAAGCTGAATATCCTTCACCGGGTTGTGATAGTTTTGATTTATTCCTATTTCTTTTCCAATTTCTCTTGTCATCTCTCTCTCAAAATATAGTACATGGCTGAAAGTATGCAGGACCCTTCTAATTAACTGGTTCGGTTGGTCCTCTTAATTCTAGTAAAGATAAATCTTAATGCTACGGCATACAATGTCATTATAGAGTATTCTGTGCTTCCAATTTTGTGGAAATCATTTGGAAAGGACCATTTTCTGCCCCGTGAACATAGCAAGGTCCAGCTAGAAATGGTTTAATGAGTCTGGTATGGAAGAACTTTATGGCTCTGCACAAAGCCCACACTTGAACACCTTTAGGATGAACTGGAATGCCCAATCCATGAAACCACATTCCGACATATGCTGGAGAGCCTTCCCAAAAGAATGGGAGCTGTTTGGTAGGACCAACTCTCTATTAATGTCAATATTTTTTAAATTAAATGATGTTTTCAGATAATCTACCCAATCAGCATGAGAAGAGGCTTATATATAGAGCAAGAATATGGTTACATGTAAAGATGCCGTACCAAGTATGACAATGCTACATTCAACTGCTTTTGAAATACGGTGTTTTTTTCACTTCCTGAAGAGTAACCGTTTTGGACATACGTGAGTTTCATCGGGCAGCGACAATATGCATTTGTAGGAGTTTTCCTTCTAGACGCAAAATTTATGAGAGGAGAGTATTTAAATGAATAATGCAAGGTGATTTACTAAGGTTTCTGCTAGTCAATTTTCTGGTATTTGCGCCATTATTTACTGCCCATAAAAAGCATGTCTTAAACCAGACGCTAATCGGCGCTGCTCTTGGTAGTTTGCATTGGTCATTATGGAAATGATCTGGCTATGTCTGTGTTCTTTAATTTGCACATGGTCAGTATCACACGCAGAAATTTCTACTCCCAGTTGGCACTTTTTTGGAATTGTGCTCTTAATTGCCCTGTTTAGTAAATCTGGCCCATAGTGTAGTATTTCATGACTATGTTCAAAAAACATAAAGATACATTAGGAATCAAATCAATCTGAATGACGGAACTACATGCATGAAGCCAAATTGTTCTGTCCTTGGCATCATATTTACCATTACCTTTCTCTCATTAGCTTCAGTGATCACAGGCCACATTACATGGTCATTAACTCCAACCCATAAAAGATTCATATATTTTTTAATGAGGACATTTGTGGTTGTGTTGTATTGGCCTCATGCTGTTGCTCCAGCGGATGGCAAACAACACTAAAGTTTTCAGTTTTCACCCTGTTCTTTTGACTCCACGTCTTTCGGTTCAAGAAAACAGTGTTTTTTACACAGTTGAATACAGTAAGCAGAGCTTAATCCTTATTTAATGCCCGCTGAAATCTGGTAAAGTGAGAGCTATAGCTACAGCGCTAATCTGAGTGGGCAAATATATAATCCTTTCTTTTGTTTTGCCATTCTTCTTATTTTATAACTGTGCTGCATTTTCATATCAAGCTGTGTTTTACCTTTGTATTGTTCTTAGTTCAGCGGACTTCCTGTAGACATCTTTGCTGTTTCATAATTCCTTAATTAAAAAAGTTTCTCCCTTGGAGAGAAGAACTGCCTTAATTAACCCAGACTAAGTGGCTGAAATAACTTTGGCATGACCTTCCCCAGCATCACTTTAATCGCTGAAACACACAGTGTGCTTTATGAGGCGTCCAGCCTACAGTCTGTTCACTGACCCTCTAGTGCACAGAAATGCACCACACACTTGTGAACATCACAAGGCCCAATCAGATGGATGATTAATAATAAACTCAACTCATAAATAAATAAAATTTTAAAGGTGCTACAAGCCATTTTTGAGAATCATTGTTGAACACTGTTGATATTTGAAATCAACCGAAACAAATTCACTCCTTCCTTCATTGTCTCTTTATCATAGCAGAAGTGAAGCAAAATAAAGCTTCACGAAAAATAAAGTGAAGTTGACAAGCGAACGACATGGAAGAACAAAAAATGGAGAGTACATATACAAGCAAGTGTTTGTTGTTAGTCGCCAGCAGCACACACTCAAAACCATGTAACTCCATCATGAGTGGACACGCTTACACTGAAAAAAAAAGTTTGTTTGATTTACATGATTTAATTTAGTACATCGGCCCCACACGAATCAATTAAGTTAACATTTTTGTTCACATAACAATTTGTTCATGTAACTTCAAGTCATTGAAGTCATTTTAAGTGACCCAAATAAGTAGACTCAAAGTGAATTTTATATGGCTCCCTGACATGATTCAGGCTTTCAATTTCATATATTCATTCATCCAATTAAATTTCATATATTTTAGTGTCACACAACTAAATTACAAGACTGTACTAGCTAGTTAACAAACTTTTAGCCAGCAATAAACGCAAAAATACATAAAATAACACTTAATTTCAACATTTACTCACTCTTCAGTGTCACATTATCCTTCAAAAATCAAAAATATTTTTTTCTTACTAGTATTAATGTCAAAAACAGTTGTGTTTTTTTGTTTTGTTTTGTTTGTTTTTTTAGAAAACTAATAAATTTTTTTCAGGATAAATAGAATGTTCAAAAGAATAGCATTTATTTGATTTTTTTTTTTTTATAAAATTAGAAATGTCTTTACTGACACTTTTGATCAATATAATGCATCCATTTTTAATATTAATTAATTTCATAGTGTATTTAAGTTAGTCAGACTGTCTTTATGCTGATAATCCAGAATCTGGGTCTACATGTACATATGCACATATTGATCTTGTCCTTTTAAATGCTCTTAAGCATGTTTCTTTGAGCAATGATCTATTATCCACGGTATTCCCCGTATCACTGGCTAATAAGCATAGAACACAAGTCAATTTTGATTCCCCACCGAAAAAAAGAAAAGACTGATTTCCATCCAAAGTCCCAAGTGGATCTGACAATAGATCTGCCTGGAATGATCCTTTTGATGTGTGTAATCAGACGGGCTGCTGCTTCTATGGTGTTGTAGGGCTCTTTAAAACTGGATGATGCTATTTGATCGTTAGACTGTTGTGGTTGACACTGGCACAGACTACTGAAGTCTCTCTTGTAACCTGGAGCGCCTCTCTCTGTAGTTATAGCAAACTAACAGCAAATCCTTCAAATAGCTGTCAGTTGTGAGCTTTCCAAACAGTGCAGAGCCGAGCAGTGTATTAAGAATGTATTAGAAAGATAA
>RJVU01067793.1:10171988-10188793 GCA_003731715.1 Anabarilius grahami | reverse complement strand
TATGTTTTTGAGATGTCATGTGGTTGAGGTAAACAATTCAACAGAAATCCTTTACAGCACCTTTAACGCATTAAAGTCATTCTTACATGTCAATATCAGTGCATGAAAATGTCAGTCAACCGACTTATACCGCTGATTTAGCTGGAACTCTACAACAGTAGTGCACCCGAGTCACAGTTCCCATGCCAGAACTCCCAGTGCTGTCAGAAAGCCTCTTCCTCCACGCTGCTAGTGTGCATTCTTTTTGTCAGGCTGAAAGGTAGATCCATTACAAACGGCAGACAACGTCTCCTCGCCTCTCCTGCTGTGCGGTGCACGAATGGCTGCAGATGCTGACAAGCATCATGTTCGACCTATCAAAGCGCTCGCTGACAGCTCTGACACGCCCTTCACTGCTCGCAGCAGTCCCGTCTCCGGTGTCGTGCCCCCATGCGGCATTCCTTCCTTGAATCTACAGGTGCGTGCGGTTGTAGTTTTAAAGGCCCGGAGAGCTTCGAATGCGGTTTTCTTTTGTTTCAGGTTTTTTTGTGTGTTTTCTGGTTATGCCGAAGGTAATGTTGTCTGACTTTGTGCAACGTTTGATCTCCGTCGCTGCTCTAATGACTCCAACAGCGAAACGCAACGTCGACAAGAAGCCTCTGAAGCATATTTAATGTGAAAGGATGGAGAAATGAGGACAGAAACATAACGAAAGCTGAAATATGAGAACTCGTCTCTGTGCATTTGCTCGGCCTTTCTGTCTGCCGTATCCGTTTGAGCACAAACAACAACAAAAGCCTGTCAAATTGGTATACAAACGTGCTGGCATTATGGAGCATTATTGTTTGGGCCTTGACAGATGTCATACCGTCAAATGAGGCTGTTTTTAGTGTTTTTTGTTGTTGTTCTGTCGAGTATCTCATTCTGATCAAATGCGATTACACTGGTTGTGACACATATGGTTGTACTGGTCCTCATTCTGTTGGTTTTAATAAGGAGGGTGTAATCCCTGTTTCATCTGTTCGTCCCTAATGGTGCAAATGGGGGTCGGCTCGGGATTTGCGTGCATCTTCATCTGATGTAATGCATCTGCAATAAACCCGACCCCTGACAGTGGCTACCACCAAACGCGAGAGCTGGATGAATTCAGAAGGCCAGACAGTCATACTGACTGGAAATGACATCTGACAAGGCAAGAAAGTGAGACTTTGTTTGTGGTGATTTATGTCTAGTTTTTCTGTTTTCTTTAATCTCTGTGCACCCACTATCAAACTCTAAAGAAGGAAAAGAACACAAGGAGGATGAAAAGAAAGGACTTGAGATTAAAGGGGAGGAAAATAACAACAGTATGTGGATTACAGCAGATTTGTGTGAGGAATGCAGGATAGCCCGTCTCATCCTTTTATCGGCTTGACTGAGATTGCATGTCATCTTAAGGAGAGAGAGGAGGAGTGAATGAGAGAGCATGAGAAGGAGAGAGAGAGGGGGAACAGGAGTGAAATGAAGAGTGAAAATAAGAGGTCTGTTTGTTCGCCATGAAGATAAACTTTCCTTTAGGCATCTCTACTGGGTGAAACTAACAATATATATCAAGAACATGTCTAGGTCATCCCATATGAAAAGAAAAAGAAAATAAATTATATTTCACAAAGTTTTTAGGACCTTTTACATTGTTACTTTCATTACTTTCATGACAATTAAAGGATTAGTTCACTTCAGAATTCGAATTTCCTAATAATTTACTCACCCCCCATGTCATCCAAGATGTTCATGTCTTTCTTTCTTCAGTCGAAAAGAAATAAAGGTTTTTGAGGAAAACATTCCAGGATTCTTCTCCATATAGTGGACTTCACAGGCTTCAATGGGTTTAAGGTCCAAATTGCAGTTTAAATGCAGCTTCAAAGGGATTTGGAATTATCCCAGACGAGGAATAAGGGTCTTATCTAGCGAAACAAATGGTAATTTTCTAAAAAAAAAAAAAAATATGTATACTTTTTAATCATAAATGCTTGTCTTGCATTAGCTCTGCGATGCGGCAAGCATTACGTAATCGCATTGGAAAGGTCACGCGTGTGTTAATTGACATTTCTTTGACATATACTAGCAATTTCTGACTGAAAATTGTACTGAGCTCATGGCATCAGTGACTACTATCTCACTGAGCTTTGAGTTCTCTAAGGGACTTCATGGGTTTTTTAGACTCCCCTGACAGTGGCAACCACGAGCTAGATAACCACTCTTATAAGTTTGATCCTATGGGCACACTCTTAAAAGACCTGTGTGGTCCTAATAACTGCAAATTCATCACTATTTAATCATGAAGTGAAGTTAAAGGTGCAGTGTGTAATATTGACAGCCGTTGAAATGGGTACTGCAGTCCAAATTCAAAATATTGTGAGTTGTAGTAAAATGTAGTTTCCCCCACCCGCTCCTCCTCAGACTCGACGCTAACGCGGGTTGCCAGATTAAGGGCACTCAACAGGAACAAGCACAATTGACAATGTAAGACGAGGAGACTTAAGGCTGATTTATACTTACGCGTCGGACCTACGCCGGAGCCTCTGCGCCATAGGCTATGCGTCCGTTTTCATTTATACTTCTGCATCAGTGTCACGCAGTGTCCGCGGTCATGTTGCGTATCAAGGCAAAAGCCAAAGAAGTAGCAGCTTGTCATGTACGTTGTCAGAGAAGCTTATAAATAGAAGCGGCAGAAAAGCGGCAAATAGGTAACGACTTTTGTTGCAGTATGACTGCATGTGTCCCCTGAAACAGGGCATTTTTTTATTCCTATGAAAGTTGAAAACGCTCGCTCTTCTCCGAGTGTTCCGCGCCAGGATGCCGAGGCTTTTTAGGTCCGGTTTGTTTGCTGGCTTCCGTGGCTACAATACCAACAACTTGCAACCCTGGATGTCGAAATACTATTTGGTAAATTGGCAGTGGGCAGAATCACACAGACCAAAACAAAAACAGACATTCCGACACTGAACGCACATTACAAAGTAGAATAACTGGCTGTACTATTGTTTTTCAGAGAAACAAGTATGTGAACTTACCATGTTTCCTAAATATCTCTAAACATATTATGTTATTTTTATGCTTTAGTACAGTCAAAAAATTACATACAGCACCTTTAAAGCACTCTCAAATCTCATTTAATTGTAAGTCTGTGGGATTCTATTGGCTGATTTATTGTTGAACATGCAAAACATATCTGCTCAGTGTTCACAGTGTGACACCAGAGTAGATGCTATACGATACAGCAGGATCAAGTAAAGTGTCACCAATTATTCTCTCTGCGCTTTGTCATTATTTGTGTGTCTCTGGAAGCTTCTGGGTCCATTCTCAGTCAGTCCAGGGCCTCGCTGCCAGCCCCGCAGGCCTGTGCCAACAACATAAACATTTTAGTGACAAGGACGGTCGACTGTTTACTGACGAAGCAAAAGTGTTACTGGCACCGGCCACTGTGTGTGTGTCTGTGTGTGTGTGTGTGTGTGTGTGTGTGTGTTAGAAGCTGAATAGTGGAACGAGCCCCTAGTGTGTAGTCACTTCTGAAGAAGCCCCCCTGCAGATCCTGGACTGCAAGAAATCAATCAAAGTTTCACCTTTTCAGTAGAGACCCAGTTTTGTAATGTACTTAAAGTCAAAATGAAAAGCCATTTTCAACCTATTTTACATCTGTAACATGTAACATGGATGAAACAGGATATCCAACAAGTTAAAAATGTAGGACGGGACTTGATTGATCGTGAAAAGTGGGCATTCCATTGTAGAATGGAGCCAGACCTGAATGTAAGCTTGCTAAAACAAACCATAGCTATTGTGCAACTGCTTAACATTGTGAAATGTACTGCCATGTCGGTAAAGTCAGAAAACGAGGAAAGCTCTTTCTTTCTTTTTCTCTTTCTTTCTTTCTTTCTTTCTTCCTCCCTTCCTTCCTTCCTTCCTTCCTTCCGTCTGTCTGTCGAACGAACAATCAATAGAACGAACGATCGCTAGATAGAACGAACAAACGATCGATCATTTCGTTTGTTCTATCTATTGATCGTTCATTCTATCTATCGATCATTCGTTTGTTTTATCTATCGATTGTTTGTTCTATCCAATAGATAAAATGAACGAACGATCGATAGAACGAATGATCGATGTAACGAAAGATTGCTAGATAGAAGGAACGATCGATCAATCAATCGATCATTTGTTAGTTCGTTCTATCGATCATTTGTTGTTTATATCTATCGATAGTTAATTTGTTCTATCTATCGATCGAATGGTAAATAGATAGAACAAACGATCGTTCTTTCGTTTGTTCGTTCATTCTATTGATTGTTTGTTTTATCTATCGATAGTTCATTCATTCTATCTATCGGTTGTTCGTTCTATCTATCGATCGTTCATTCTATCTTTCTGTCTTTCTATCTATCTGTCATTCTGTCTGTTGGTCATTCTATCTCTGTAGTTTTTTTCCATCCATCCATCCATCCATCCATCCAACCGTCCATCCATCCATCCATCCATCCATCCATCCATCCATCCATCTGTAGTAGCTAGTATGTATTTGTAATAATGTAGAAAATGTAATGAAATAATTTATTAATTTGTAAATCTATCTATCATCTATCTATCTATCTATCTATCTATCTATCTATCTATCTATCTATCTATCTATCTATCTATCATCTATCTATCTATCTATATATCTATCTATCCATCTATCATTCGTTCTATCGTTCTATCTGTCTATATATTGTTCTGTCGTTCTATCTGTCTATATATTGTTCTGTCGTTCTATCTGTTGGTCATTCCATCCATCCATCCATAGTAGCTAGTTTGTGACCAAATATTGGTTTGTAGTTACTCATAAAAAACTAGAAAAAAATATTTTTAAAATATGTTTTACTTTAATGGCAGGTCATTCCTTGAAACCTTAATGTGTTGGTATTGGGCAAAGATAGTTAATAGGTTCTGTCTTCCTGTCTGTCTCTCCCTCTTACCCTTCCTTACTCACGTCAAACAGAATGATTCCAGAATCCCTTCTTTTCACCCATGTCTTTTATAGCGGTGTAATGGAGAACAAAAGCAAGGTTGCCTGCATCCAACGCAGGTTAGGTTCATGTAACAAGACAGTCAATTAAGCCGGTCCAGTGAATTCATTAAGCGGGTCAACACTCTGCTAGCGTGTTTTGGTGGCATTGAGAAGCAGGAAATGCTATTATCTGACAATATGTTGAAGATAGAGCCAACAAAAGAGAACTGAGGATGCTTCCCTGGCATTGTGATATTCTCTTAGGACTCATGTAACTCAAATCACATTTATGTATGTGCACACAAATCAATCACAGCAGGAAGCACATGTCAGGCATGTGCAGACAAACACATGCACACCCACAATCCTAGTTTTCTTTCCCATGGTGCTGTTCTGCCACAGCAGGAGGATCAAGATTCGATCAAGTCTACCTGCTGCTTCCAAAACCCCTGAGTGGAGGCGCTCCAAACATCCCAGCGTTCTGGATCAGCCGTGCCCTCGGCGGTTGTCCTTGCACCATGTCCTCCCCCCATCGATGTGCCAGCCTAATACACACTGCCCTGTAGGGACTAGCTGCCACATGCATAGGAAAGAGTGCCAGGCATGCGGTCAGACTAAAAGTCCTGGCATGGCCCTCATAAACAGGCCCCCTGTGTGTTGGCATGACCCGTTGTGCCAGACTATCTCTACCACCTGGCTTGCCGTCTGTGGCTCTGGTCTGACAAAAGCAGTCTGACAGGCATGGAGCAATAATGTTTCCCCTCTAATATATCTTTATCCAAAGTTAGTTTCTGTTAATAAACAGAATATCCTGTTTGCACCAAGTACTTCAGTCTTGTGTCTTATCTGGGCAACAGTTGTTCATGTTATCCATAATTATAAACAGGGCTTGACATTAACATTTCTTATTGTGCTTAGTCAAATACACACAAAATAATGTCAGCATGCCGGTCTTGGCGAGTATTCGTGTAAACACAGTCAGTTATGTTTTAAGTGAACGTAAACCGTTGAGAAAGAAAACACATGTGTAACAGTATAATGGATCCGTGCGTCAGGACTTAAAGTGACAGCAGCCTAATATACCTGCTGCCAAATTATAGGATAATATTAAAAATATCTATATGGCAGTTTTTCCCCATTTTATCGATGTAAAAAAAAAAAAAAAAACATTAAAACCACTAGCCACAGTGACTGGTGAGCAAAAAAGTTAATGTCAAGCCCTGATTATAAATGCAGCAAAAGATGCTTGTTAATTTTACCTTATTTAAACAATGTAAAGCAACAATTCTTTAACTTTTGTCACAACTTAATTTCATTACATTAAAGGTGCAATATGTAGAATTTTCTGTCGGCTAGAGGTCGCTAGAGGCCTATTCAAAACAAAGGCGTAGCTTGATGACGCCATGTTTGAGCGTGGAATCTTGGGACATCGGGTCTTCACCTCGACGGCCGGTGGAATAGAATTGGGGTAGGACTCGGGCAGAAATCATGTTCATGGATGAGATTATTAACGTTACTGTAGTATGAAGCAGAGCAGGACCAAGTGTTGTGGGAGCTGAACAAGGAGCTGGGGCGATTGCGCAACACACGCCGCGAGCAGCGGAACTTTTATTATGCCACAGTCACCGGCGCTGCTTCTGCTTTCCGGTTATGAGTATGAGGTAATGCAGCTCTGTTTATCATATTAGATACATTTGAGTGTGTTGAAAATGATGTTATGACGTTACTTGTTGCACACTGCAGTAAGCTAGATCTCTATTTTAGAATATCATATTAAATGCTGGATGGCTTGTGTTGATAAATGGCATGCAATTAATTTTAAAACATATTGTATGATGGAGAAAATTCTGTATTACTGTTACTAAAAATAAAGCTGCATCTGATTATGCTATGTTAGCTACTTGACAAAATAGTGTTTTTCTCTGCGGCATGGTAAAGCATGGTACTCGCTAAAAATAAAGAAAATTAGATTTCAACAATAAGACCAAATGTGTTGAGCTATATAACAATGATTAGTTTTCAGTCTAAACAGTTGTTCCCTTGTCTATTAAAACATGTAAATATTAAAGCATCTTTGGTGTTTCCATGGTTTCTACAAAATAAAACCGTAAACCGAGGGTAACGCGGGTATGACGCAATTGACAGGCGACTCCTCACACGTCCCGGAACCTTGGTTAAAACTGAAATTTTCTCACGATTTACAAATAGTTGGAAACATTTGGGATATTGTAAGTCCTCAAGTGAACAAAATATATAACACTGGCCTAGTGGTTTTTGGATATTTTAATGCAAAATTCTTAATTCTTACATATTGCACCTTTAAATCCACTTAAAGTTGTTAAACTTTAAAGTGGAAGTTAATTATTTATTTTATAAATTGGGACTCCATAGATCATTTTTCCTGTCTGTGGATTTTTAGTTCCCAGCATGCATTGCATGAGACTGCATTAGGACAGTTTTTTTATTTTATTTTATGTTGGAGTTTTAGTGGTTACCATTGTGCTGAAGAGTAGAGCTTGTGCTTAGGCTACATGATGACTATATGGTACCATAAGGTATATGGTAACATGCTAATATGTGCTATTGCTTGCTAGTATTTCTGACACAAGAATTGAAATTTGGAGAGGCTGCTACCTACTTTTTATGGAAAGTAATAAAGTGAGATTAAACATTACTTTTTTGAAAAAGTAGCTCAGATATTTTGTTGTAAATTGAAAAGTAACGTGTTACTGGTTACTTGGAAAAAGTAATCTGATTACATTACTTATGTTGCTTGTAATGCATTACCCCCAAAACTGGTAATACGTATAAAAGAAGGAAAACTGTCTTGTGTGTGAATGGCAAATGTGCCACCTGGAAAAGTCAATTTCAGTGCAATTTAACGTGTTTCATGTGTGAAAATGCCTCATGTTTATCCCTAGATGATGCAAACACACTTTCAGATAAAGCTGCTTGTTTCGAGAGTCACATTGTTCAGGTTCGGAAGAAATCAGAATAATGAGTCCTTTCTCAGGTGTACAGATTGTATTGATTCATGTTGCATTTTGCAGTGCTGATGAGGTGCCTGTCAGTAAACAGGAACAAGAGTGTGAAAAAGAGAGGGAGTGAATGAGTAAAAACATAGAGTGAAACAGAACGTGCTTATAGCATGTATTGATGTTACCCTTGAAAAGGCTTCTTTCCAGCACTCGAGTTTTTCTTGTTTCCCAGCTGACGAAAGGCAAAACTACAGCGCTAACAGTGAATCGATTGGTCCAGATTATTTCTCACTTCCAGTGCAGAGGTGGGCAAAATGTCAGCAGGATGCAAGAAAACAGAGAGCATTGTTTGAAGCGGGACCTCACCTATTTACTCTGTGGGGTTAGACTTAGAGCAGCTCTCCTTTTATACTTCGAGATTGGCCTTCTCTCCCCTAATCAATGCTCATTTGGCCGTTGTGTATCCAAATGCCATCTTAAATCGAATAATTGCTTTTTGCCCTTTTCATTCAGAGCTGTTTGCCTGTGGTCACCAAGGCTTCAATAGGCAATAAAAGCAACCGTGGTTTCGCAAAGGGGCAGACAACGAGTTTCTGTTTCTTTACAACTCTCTAGGAGTTGTGGGGTAGACCGGTGCCGTAGGAAGCAAACAAGAGGTGAGGTAATGACAAACTCATGCAATTAGATTTTCATGCGGCTCTTAAATCAAAGATCCAATTATTTCACTTTGTCATGACACATGGTCCCCTGCCTCAGCACCTGATTAGGTTCACCTCAGGATCTGTAGATAAACCAACACAAGGGCCCGTACGGAACCGTGCATGCTGCGAAAACATGTGAGAAATGAATTATATAAACTGTTAGTGGCTAAGAAACGGATTATATCTTCCTCTGAAAATAATAACAGATAGTAGTAATGGAGTCTAACTAATCAGGTTTCAGGATGTATTCTTTTTTCTCAATTTTTCTTTCCAAGAAATGGTTTTCTCTGAAGCTTCTGAGTGTGTGAAAGATGTAAATAGTATCACACAGACCTGAATAACAGCATTTCCATTTCTATTTTGCACTAGTTATCCCAGAGGCGAGGATTCTTGTTAATCATTTTCATGGCAAAAAAAGCTGCAGGTGTTTTCTAACAGGGGTCTGCAGGGATGGCTTAGGGGCTTATGGAAAAATTGAGAGAGGCAAAAAAAGTTTTTTAGGGTTGTTAACATTTTAACTTAAGGTTTTAATTAAATGCTGAATGTTTAACAGTATTTTAACACATTTACTGTTTGATATTTGATATTATGCTTTATGAATCATGATATTAATCACAATTGTTTTATTCTATTCGCATTCCTAGTTTACCAATTACCTTATTTAGCTAAAACAAAAAATTAAGAATTGTTTTCGGTAATTAAAATGAAGTTAAAATAAAATTTAATAGAAATATTAGATGAAAAACTAAGAAATAAAGAAAGAAAGAAATGTTGCCTGGGCTGAAACTGAAATAAAATTACTAGAACTCAAATAAAAATAAATTGAAGCTAAATAGAAATGTTTTTTAAAATACAAAAACACATAACAAAATTACAAAAACTTTAAAAAAAAAGGAACATTAAAATGAAAACTAAAAATTGTATATATTAATTATAAAATATATATATATATATATACAGTGGTATGCGAAAGTTTGGGAACTCCTTGCACAATCTGTGAAAATGTGAATAATTTTAACAAAATAAGAGAGATCATACAAAATGCATGTTATTTTTCATTTAGTGCTGTCCTGAGTAAGATATTTTACATAAAAGATGTTTACATATAATCCACAAGACAAAAAAGTAGCTGAATTTATTAAAATATCTCCGTTCAAAAGTTTGGGAACCCTTGATTCTTAATACTGTGTGTGGTTACCTGGATGATCTATGACTGTTTTTTTGTTTTGGGATGGTTGTTCATGAGTCCCTTGTTTGTTCTGAGCAGTTAAACTGAACTCTGTTCTTCAGAAAAATCCTCCAGGTCCTGCAGATTCTTCAGTTTTCAAGGATTTTTTGCATATGTTAACCCTTTACAGCAGTGACTGAATGATTTTGAGATTCATCTTTTCACACTGACAATTGATGGACTCAAACTCAACTATTAAAAAAGGTTCAAACATTCACTGATGCTCCAGAAGGAAACACGGTGCGAAGAGTCGGGAGGTGAAAACTTTTTGAATTCAAAGATTAATGTAAATTGTACATAATTTGTCTTCCGGGAAACATGCAAGTATCTTCTGTTGCTTCCGAAGGGAAGTACTAAATAAAAAAAAAATATTTCAACAAAATAAGAAAATTGGACTTCTTCATCCTGTTCAAAAGTTGTCACCCCCCGGCTCTTAATGCATCGTGTTTCCTTCTAAAGCATCAGTGAATGTTTGAACCTTTTTTAAATTATTCACATTTTCACAGATTCTGCAAGGGGTTCCCAAACTTTCGCATACCACTGTGTATATACAGGTCCTTCTCAAAAAATTAGCATATTGTGATAAAGTTAATTATTTTCCATAATGTAATGATAAAAATTAAACTTTCATATATTTTAGATTCATTGCACACCAACTGAAATATTTCAGGTCTTTTATTGTTTTAATACTGATGATTTTGGCATACAGCTCATGAAAACCCAAAATTCCTATCTCAAAAAATTAGCATATCATGAAAAGGTTCTCTAAACGAGCTATTAACCTAATCATCTGAATCAACTAATTAACTCTAAACACCTGCAAAAGATTCCTGAGGCTTTTAAAAACTCCCAGCCTGGTTCATTACTCAAAACCGCAATCATGGGTAAGACTGCCGACCTGACTGCTGTCCAGAAGGCCATCATTGACACCCTCAAGCGAGAGGGTAAGACACAGAAAGAAATTTCTGAACGAATAGGCTGTTCCCAGAGTGCTGTATCAAGGCACCTCAGTGGGAAGTCTGTGGGAAGGAAAAAGTGTGGCAAAAAACGCTGCACAACGAGAAGAGGTGACCGGACCCTGAGGAAGATTGTGGAGAAGGACCGATTCCAGACCTTGGGGGACCTGCGGAAGCAGTGGACTGAGTCTGGAGTAGAAACATCCAGAGCCACCGTGCACAGGCGTGTGCAGGAAATGGGCTACAGGTGCCGCATTCCCCAGGTCAAGCCACTTTTGAACCAGAAACAGCGGCAGAAGCGCCTGACCTGGGCTACAGAGAAGCAGCACTGGACTGTTGCTCAGTGGTCCAAAGTCATTCGGAAATCAAGGTGCCAGAGTCTGGAGGAAGACTGGGGAGAAGGAAATGCCAAAATGCCTGAAGTCCAGTGTCAAGTTCCCACAGTCAGTGATGGTCTGGGGTGCCATGTCAGCTGCTGGTGTTGGTCCACTGTGTTTTATCAAGGGCAGGGTCAATGCAGCTAGCTATCAGGAGATTTTGGAGCACTTCATGCTTCCATCTGCTGAAAAGCTTTATGGAGATGAAGATTTCGTTTTTCAGCACGACCTGGCACCTGCTCACAGTGCCAAAACCACTGGTAAATGGTTTACTGACCATGGTATTACTGTGCTCAATTGGCCTGCCAACTCTCCTGACCTGAACCCCATAGAGAATCTGTGGGATATTGTGAAGAGAAAGTTGAGAGACGCAAGACCCAACACTCTGGATGAGCTTAAGGCCGCTATCGAAGCATCCTGGGCCTCCATAACACCTCAGCAGTGCCACAGGCTGATTGCCTCCATGCCACGCCGCATTGAAGCAGTCATTTCTGCAAAAGGATTCCCGACCAAGTATTGAGTGCATAACTGAACATAATTATTTGAAGGTTGACTTTTTTTGTATTAAAAACACTTTTCTTTTATTGGTCGGATGAAATATGCTAATTTTTTGAGATAGGAATTTTGGGTTTTCATGAGCTGTATGCCAAAATCATCAGTATTAAAACAATAAAAGACCTGAAATATTTCAGTTGGTGTGCAATGAATCTAAAATATATGAAAGTTTAATTTTTATCATTACATTATGGAAAATAATGAACTTTATCACAATATGCTAATTTTTTGAGAAGGACCTGTATATATATTATATATATATATATATATATATATATGTTAATATATTATATATATTAAATATATTCATATATTAAAATAAATATATTTTTGTTTTTTAAGGATTAAACATCAAACATAACATTACTGTAAATATTTACAAAGTAATATTCTTCAGATAATATAATTTGCTTTGGCTATACAGTGAAAATATACAGTATAATATAAATCTGTATAAATTATTCTTTATACATGCAATTATATTTTAGGATGGAGGTCATCATATTTCGGCATCAAAACAAACAGTAAGTTATGTTCTCAGAACAAGCAGATGTTTTCTTATTCTTTCTCTTTCTGCCATGTTCATGGAGTCCAAGTGGACTTGACAGTCAGGCCAGGTGATAAAGTCAATTCATGGTGAGCAGAATTTACTGTACGATAAGAGCCCTGCACGTCTGCATGGATAACATGCCCGTGTCTCTAAAGAGAATCCATCTGGTTATTGCTTACAAAGAGGCATCCAAGCTGGCACGGCCGTTCTTTGGCTGCTGCTCCAAAGGGGACACTGTACAGTGTTTGTGTAGAGTTGTAAAAACATCCTCACGGTCTCACAGCCAGGCCGTCACTTGGTGTTGATAATAAAAATCTGTATTAAAGCCTCTTCTAATCTCGGATTTTGCACTGAACCCTTTGTGCCCCGTCGCACCTGTTCTCGGAATCAGGCAGGCGTGTGGATGGAGGGGGTTGCAGCGTTTGAAACCCCCCGATTGACCCCCCCACTGCAACACCTGCTCCCTCCAGACGAAACTGTACCTCAGCCAATCTCCGTGCCAAGTCTCCCAGCCTCGTGAACCACAGGACCTCATGCGTGGCTGGCGTGCCACAAGCATGGCATCTGAGTTCTCCATGCATTCCAGGATGGGATTATTCACAGAGGGCCGGCCAGTCTAGAATGGCACATGACATGACAGCTGGGTATGGCCTCGGGTCCAAGGGGTTTCCGTTTCTAGCGCCCCATGTGAGAAGTGTGGGAAGGCTGAAGTCTCGTCATCGACTTTGATATTTTATAGATGTGAGGACAGCTTGTGTGGATTCGTTTGGGGAGAAAGCATGCTTGGAGTTTGGTTTGGGATGAAACTGAGCAGCTGTTTTTGGCATTTAAAACTTTTAACTACTTTAATTGAGCCTGTGGGTTCAGACTTTATGTCTTGTTTTGAAATCGTCACAAAATTGCCGACCAAAATGTTTCTTTATGAAGCTTTGTTTTTCAGTGTTTACAGAGACGAGACAAAAATACATCGAGCAATTTTAATTTATTATATTTTTACAAATGTTTTTAGAAAGAATGGATTCAAATAATGCAGTCATACCACTTTGTTAATTGGTTTGTTATCTTTATAATATATATTATTAATATATTATGAATATAAATATATATAAAAAAATATAAAGTATTAAAAAGATACATTTAGTTCAGTTTTTGCATTAGTGGTGGGGATTTTTGGTGACTTTCTGCAGGTTACATCGTTACGCCAGTAGATGGCGACAAGTTACTGCCTTTAGTGAGTGAGTAAGTCAATGAATCATTCAGTTCAGATTCGTTCAAAACACTAATTCATTCGGGAAGTGAAACAAATGAATATAGACTGCATCCGAAATCGCATGCTTCTTTATATAGTTACTAAAAATAGTATGTGACAAAAGAAGTATGTCCGAATTCACAGTATTCATAAAAGAGTAGACAAAAAATTATCCAGATGACCTACTTCTTCAGGCAAGATTCTGAAGTGTACATATGATGGACACTTTACTATCCCATGAGGCCACAGGAGAGGATTTGTGAATGACAGTGAAGTGACGTAACTGACTCTGGTAGATCAAGTGATAAGGACAATATGGTCAATGTAGTACGTATTCATACTACACACATTCATACTATATAGAATAAGAACTTACTTTTTTTAGTGGTTGTGAAGTAATTACTTATTCAAAATAAGTACCTACTCGAGAGTATGCGATTTCTTACGCATAGTTTCATTGAATCATGCACTCAATTCAAACACTGATTCATTCATGCTGACTTTTTCTTTCTTTCTTTCCTTTCTTTTTTTTTTGACAAAGAAAACTGCACCAAAGTAACTGGCAACATTATGTCTAAAACATAAGTTACTCAGTATTAAATTAATTCAACTGTTGTACAAAAGCAATATTACAATCAGGATATTGTTAAATCCATAACTTAAGCGTTCATTGAGTATGCACTGTTGCCGTAACAGCGTGCTTCACGCAATGCAATATCCTATTAAATCTCAAAATGTGAAAAATAATAAATAAACATGGAAAAATAAATAAATAATTCAAAATGTCTGAAAAATTGTTTAAACCTTGGTCTGCTTGATCTGTTTCTCATTGCCTGAAGACTCCTAAGAGCTGTGATGAAACTTGCTGGACTATCTCCTCCCTGCAGGCCTCAGCACTGCTTAATCATTTTTCCCCGCCAAGCCCTGTGTCATCTTTCCCAAAAGGAAAGGAGAAAGAGAGGCAATAGGGAGCCAGGGGAGAGTAGGACATTTACTAAGTGGGGTGCACACTTTAATGTAGAGTAATGTGGAAGCACTGGGCAATTTGATGTTGGTTGCTTTAAACATTCCCATTCAGAAATTCAGAAATGTTCTGGAAATTTATGAAGTAGCCTGCTTTTGATTTGTGAATTTTAATTGAGAGCCAGACTTTCATTTTTGTGTTCTGGGATATAAGTCAGTGCCCATTAATTTGTCCTAGGAGGCTGGATCTTTTTTTCAATACATTTCTCAGTGATTTGATGCAAAATGGAAAAGTATTTGAAACTTAGTAACAGCTAATTATTATATTTTATGCAGTAAAAATGACCAGCCAAAATGTCATTTATTGCGGTAGTAATACCTTCAGGCAAAGGTTTTTGAGTGCAACTCGGCTTTTACAGATGAGCAATATTGTAGAAAAGCTAACAGAGGGGGAGATCTCCAAATTAGCATGCAGTTAGAGGCTGAGAGTCTAATGTTAGTGGCCACAGTGTTTCTGTGTATAGCTATTACAGCCATCTGCTTTTTTGTTTTGTTTTTTTTCATGTTCAAAGTTCAGTGAATCACAAGAATATTTTAAACAGGCAACATGCACCACGATATACGTACTCTTTAGTCGCTTGTACAAGGCATGAGAAAGAATTTTGCACCTAATACTGTTATCATTATCATAGATTAGCCTGTTGGGAATATGTGGGTCACATGATTTAGTTCAAATTTTCTTTGCTTGTTTTGTCAGTTTGACCTAAAACCAACACGCCCACCCATGAGGCTGGACATTCCCCCTATGTAGAAATTGCACTCTGAGGGGAGGGGGTCCCTCTAAGTAGAAAATGGGGCCCTGGAGCCAGGGCCTCTGGGCCCCCTGTACACAGTCCCCCTTCTTAATCTATGTATTTTGAGTAAAAAAAAAAAAAGTGTAGACTTTTTTTACTCAAGTGTTGACAAAAATGTGCGAAAGTTGAAAAGTGTTGAGTAAAAAAAATGTGCGAAAGTTAATACTCACATTAAAAACTGATTTTTTGTAAAACTGATATTATTTCATTTAGTTGACTACATCTTTGCATTTTTAACTCAATATTTTCTTGCAGGGTTTCACGCAGCTCATTTTATGGTAGAAAAGAAGTGTCTAACCCTACTCCTGGAGGGCTACAATAATGAGTTTAGGTCCAACCCTAATCAAACACCTGAAAAATCTAACCAAAGTCTTCAGGATTACTTAGAAAATTATATGTTGTATCATAAATTACATTATATGATTGATTAGGGATGGAGCTAAACCCTGCAGGACAGTGGGCCTCAAGGGCTAGAATTGCCCACCCCAGTTGAAAATGAGACAGTTTAGCAATGTAAAAAAAAAAAAAAACATTTATATGCCTCAATTTTTGGACACAGACTTGTTATACATGCAGCATATTTTGCATATTAAATTTTTTTCAGCATCAAGTAAATCATAAAAATATTTATGACTTTGGCTTTTTATACCCTAATAGGGCAATGTGGGAGATACAACTCATAAAATCCAAAATATATCAAATATATGAAAAAAAAAGTGACATGAAATGATTTTTTGCTGATCATCTTCCTGTTTTAGGGTTAAAATATCCAATTAGCTAAAGCTTAACTTATGGTGAGGTTAGCTTGCAGCTTAGACCTGCATAAATTTCCATGAACGTAATATTCAGAAAGTATCAAAAGCAGGCTCCTCTTCAGTGGTTCAAACTAGTCTGGTCACTGCAAAATAAAACATTTCTTTTTCAGTATGTTTGTCTTGTTTTCCAGTACAAATATTTAAGATACATTTTTTGAGAAGCAAAATGACAAAATATTAAAGAGGCCATATTATGCCCTTTTACAAAGTCTTGATTTTGTTTTTTCGGGTCTTCTAAAATAGGTTTTCATGCTTGAATGTTCAAAAAACATAATTTTTCACATATTTCTACATTGTTGCAGCACATTTCTTTCCAGTCTGTCAGTAACACTCTGTTTAAGTTCCTACCTCTGTGCTGTAAAATACATGAGCTCTGATTGGTCAGCTGGACCAGTGTGTTATGATTGGTCAACTGCTTTGTGCGTGTTTGGGAAATGTCACGCCCCTTACCATAACCATGAGTTTCAACACACTACTAATGCAGCTCAACTAAATAAGCTACTTTAGCTACTTTAAATGAAGAATGTTGTAACGTGTACGTTCCTGGAAGAAAACTCAAGACTACAATCAAGGCTTT
>RJVU01067793.1:10129495-10167489 GCA_003731715.1 Anabarilius grahami | reverse complement strand
CACACACACACACACACACACACACACACACACACACACACACACATGTTCGTTTTTGTGAATTGTGGGGACATTCCATAGGCGTAATGGTTTTTATACTGTACAAACTGTATTTTCTATCCCCCTACACTACCCCTACCCCTAAACCTAACCATCACAGGAAACCGTGCACACTTTTACTTTCTCACAAAAACTCATTCTGTATGATTTATAAGCCTTTTGAAAAATGGGGACATGGGTAATGTCCTCATAAGTCACCCTCTCCTTGTAATACCTATTTAATACCCATGTCATTATACACATTTGTGTCCTGATATGTCACAAAAAGCACGCACACACACACACACACACATATATAATATAAATAAATATAATAATATACACAAGCTTTTGTCTGATGCGATTAAGCGTGATTAATTGATTTGACAGCACTATATATACTGTTTTCATATTTCACATTTTTTTTAGTATCTGGGAAATTTTCAAAACCCCTGGTCTATAGGCTTGTGTGCTATATTCCAAATCTTTTAAAGCCATATGATAGCTTTGCATGTGTAACCATTTTAATCTGTACAGTCTCATTCTCATATCTCACATCTCATTTTCATGCATTTAAAAATGCTGCATCACTAAATAAGCTTACCCAATACTATCATATAAACTTGAAATGTAGCACACAAGTCATATGGGCTACATTTATGGGGCTTTTGTTGTCCTTTTTTGAACTTATCACTGCATATTTTCATTGTATATACAGTAAAATAGCAAATGGGCATTCTACTAAACATCTCCTTATCTGTTCCACCTAAACAGAAAAATCATAGAGGTTTCAAATGACATGAGGGTGAGTAGATGATGGCAGACATTTTATTTTTGGCAGACCTTTTATTTATTTATTTTTTTATTCCCATTAAGAGAGGTCAATTAGGGCTGAACATCATGGAAATCCCTGTTTTGTACAATAGACCTGTTCTCTCCTCCTGCAGTCGACACCTCAGGAACATGCAGTACTAGCAGAGTTCATGGAGAAAAAGCCATTTGGCTGCTGTGTGCCAGGCCCTTTGCTCATTCCGAATGCCTCCCAGCAATGGGAGATGCTCCGGTAGCCATGCGAGACAGCTCACGCTGCAGGACAGAGGAGAAAAGACAAGGAAAATGTGAAAGAGAGATAGACAGACACGGGCAGAGAAAAGAGAGAGCGCGTGATATCCCTGTCACCTTGTCTTTCTTTTCCATCTTTCCTTATTTTTGCTTGTGTGATTCCAGTTTTAGCTGTGGGCTAGGATTTGGAGGCCCAGCTATCTGCCTGATCTGCATGCTTAGAGAGGCAGGAAGTGAAGTCATAGCACAGCTATCTGTCAAAGCCACACAAACACCTATAGAGACGAGATGTCATAGTGAACCTCATATAGTGAAACATTCACATTAGTCACGATTAACAAATATATGTTTTGATATATCATTAGATTAGATTTGACTAATTTCTGTGCTCCTTTAGCCACTCTTGCGTCTTTTAATCAAAATTGGAATTAAAAATCACTTTGTTGCAGAAATTTGACTTACAACATATACTACATGACACAAACAATACACTACTGTTCAAAAGTTTGGGGTCAGTAAGATTTTTTTTTTTTAAATGTTTTTGAAAGAAGTCTCTTATTCTTACCAATGCTGCATTTATTTGTTAAAAAATATGGTAAAATACTGTAATGTTGTGAAATAATATTTCAATTTAAAATAGCTGTTTTCTTTTTTCATAAATTTTAAAATGCTATTTATTCTTGTGATTACAAAGCTGAATTTTCAGCATCATTACTCCAGTCTTCAGTGTCACATGATCCTTCAGAAAACATTCTAATACACTGATTCTAATACACTGATTTGACTGATACACTGATACAATGACTTTTCAACAATATCTAGTGATGGCCGATTTCAAAACACTGCTTCAAATCATTTGTTTCGATTCAGTGATTCGGAGCGCCAAAGTCACGTGATTTCAGCAGTTTGGCAGTTTGACACGTGATCCGAATCACACAAAAAGTATTCTCGTCACTTTATAATATTAAGGTTGAACCACTGTACCAAAGTCCCTTTAAGACAAGTCATTTCACTCGGCAGCCATCTTTGAAACGCCTCTCGGGCATCCAAGTGCAGCTCCTATCTCTTTGAATGGGAAAACATCAAACTCTCTAAAGCTGTTCGATAAGCTTTCGATTAAATTTCATATTTGAAATCACCAATGAAATCTGACAACAACTGTCTCATAAATTTTGTTTCTAAACGCTCGAATCATGACAAAAACATTTATTTTTCAGGCTGGATCAACCTAATGCGCATGCGCAGTCTTAAATGCATGTCTCTTGTGCCTCATTTCGGAGGCGCGCTTCTGACTGTTTCTATAGAAACTGGAGCTTCTAACGGCCGCTGCAGTGACACGATGACTTTACCAATCAGCGATTGGCTCTTATTTAGAAGGCTGGACTTATTCCGCCATATTGCGTGTTGCACTTTCTCCCATTCATAATAATACGAGTGACGCGTCTTATGTTATTCAATAGTCTTTGACTGTACTCACATTAACTGTTTTGAATATGTTTTGAGTACCTTTCTGGATCTTGAGAAGTTCGGTGGCATTGCTGTCAATGGAGGCCTCACTGAGCCATCGGATTTCATCAAAAATATCTTAATTTGTGTTAACTAACCCTTTAATGTTGAAAACAGTTGTGCTGCTTGATTTTTTTTTTTTTTTTTGTGGAAACCATGATACATTTATTTTTCAGGATTTTTTGATGAATAGAAAGCTCAAAAGAATAGCATTTATTTATTTTAAATAGAAATCCTTAGTAACAGAGTGTTTACTGTTGCTTTTGATCAATTTAATATGTCCTTGCTGAATAAAATAATTAATTTCTTTCAAAAAAAAATAAAAAATACTAAAACCAAACTTTTGAACGGTAGTGGTTATATGTTGTAAATATATTTTTTATTTATACAAATACTAATTTCTAGATGTTAACATGGCAATGTTAAAGTCCACATGAAAACGTTTTGTGGGTGTGTAACAACTCTGTAATATGAGATTTATGAGTTAAACAGGATATTCAACAATGAAAAAAAATGTAGGGTGGGACTTAATCTTATTACTCTGGCTTTGATTGGATGGTGAAAAGTGGGCGTTTCACACCAGAATGGAGGCAGATCTGACTGAGCTTGCAGTGGGTTGTAGAGAGGATGATGTTGTCCCAGGAATCAGGCCATATTTATTTGAGCCTCTACCTGCTGGGAACCGAGATGGTGACATGGATGTTCTCAGTGTATACCAACGGTAACACTACTATTTCAGTATTTTTATTGGCTATTACTTTGCTAATCTTTATTGCATTAATGTTAACCAGCATTAAATTACTGTGATAATTATTGATTTCAGAAAGTTTGTTACATACTCTCCTGAGACCCAGAAAAAAAAAAAGTTTTTTGAATTTTGTATTTTTTCACGTCATTATATTGTTTAGAGCATAAGAAACAAATGAAAAAATAACATTTTTGAAAAATTATATTTTATTCATGTGTTATGCTATGTCCTCTGTAGTGGACACCAGGACTAAGTTGTTTAAAAAATAAAATGGCATGAAATGACATGTATAGATAAAAACTATGGGATTTTTTTTTTAATCACCAATCAATTTTTAGGCTTCAGGATTGTTTTTAACCAAACTATGTATAAAGATGATTCTCAACTATGTTATGAAAGATATAGTGGAATTAATTGATATACCATTTTACTTTATGCAATATGTGGGTAAAATGGCCATACATCAGTTTTCCCATTCAATACAATTCATCTATACACTGTATCTAATTTGCATATTAATGTGTTCTTGGAGCAACATGTAATGAAAAAAGAAGTGTAATAATGGGAATAATAATTGGCAACATTTTCAAAATAATATCCAATAATTAATAGGAATATTGATATAAAATTTCTTTCCCTATTCACTTGTTGTATCTCCTAAAATGCCTGATAAACATGATTTAAGTCCTGGTGTCCACTACCGAGGTCATGTATGAAATCAATGTCCTGTTTTGTAACAGAAAGTCATATTTTGATTTTAAACCCTATAACATTTTCCTGAGATGATGATTTATAACAAACTATTTGAAAATTAATCCGATTTAAATGATAATTACAAAATATTATCATATTTCCATAAGAGTGCTATTTTAATTTTCAGTCATATTTAAAGACCAAGAAGTTGTTGTTGTCATGGCGAAACCTCTAAAAATTTGGTATCTCTGCAAAGCCCTGAATGTGCTGTTTACAGGACATCCAGACCTAAAACTGTGACATGTATGATGTCAGAGAAAATCACTAAAATATAATGTCCACTACAGAGGACAAAAGTCTATTTCTGGGTCCCAGGAGGATATTATAGTTGAATATGCAGAGATAGCTAAAAGTAAGTAATTTACGTCACGTGTTAACCATTTTGTTCTGTGGAACATTGCTAGTCAGTTTGTTTGAACCAGCACCACACAATGACTCAATCAATATATTTTTGGATAACCAATTGGGTTCAAGAAACCTGTTGTTATTCTTGCAATTCTGTTTGGTGACACTGGTGGTGCCAAAACTACACTTCACCTTTAAAGTGATTGTTTTACAGCCTAGACGATCATTGTTAGTTGAAAAGGTGAAAAAGTTGGCACATTAGTGCATACATTTTGATCAAAGATTATGAAGACGAACTATTTTATTCTATGGAATAACATTCACGGCTGTGCACTGTAGAACCATGAATGTGTGTTAAGAAAGTAAATAGGACCAATTTAATATTTTCTGGTGTATGAAAATGTCCCCAGATCATTAAAAGCATGAGCAAATATTATTTGGTAACACATTTTTGCCTGCTTTCCATGACAGGAAAAGCACATGCTTTGGTTGTGCTTAGAGTGTTCTTTGATGTTCAGTTGTGTACTTTCTCGGAAATCAGCCGGGTGAATGCACAATCAAGGCATGTCTCTCGCTGCCCACATACCCAGGACATGCCTCCGGGTGTATGGGGGCAGGTTACTCAGGGCTGAGCTGTCAAGTTGGCTCAAGCAGGCAGGTGGAGGGCCGACTGTGAGGTCCTGATCAGGCTTTTAGGAACCCTAATGGCAGGAACCCACAGCAAGCATAATGGCTTTTATTGTCTGGAGGTTGTCCCACAGAGACATCACCCCGGCCAGCCTCTACCATTTCTTTTATTTCTAACCATCCCTTCTCTGGCTGAGTCAGGGAGTGGGCGGCTTTCATCATCCGAGTTCTCAATTGCCTGCCTTGTCACTACTGATATTTGTCTTTCCAAGGTCTGTTCTGTCGTCTAATCCTTTTTTTCTATTTGTATAATATGGTCATCTTTAGTGAGAATAACTATATATTGTGGTCATAGAAGCACTGAAGATGTTTGAGGCGCAGTGTAGGAAAACCTTAGCAAATCATATACATTTATCTCAAAGTGATTTTGAAGGTGTCATCTGTTGACATAATATATTCCTGACTCTTTTTTTCTGAGGTGAAAAAGTAATCTCATTGATTTCCTCCAGGAAACTATACCTTGGTGTAATTCTCTCTATAGATTAGGATTGATTGGATAGGAGAACATCCGTCTAAAGGATTCCCTGGCTGTAAACATAAGGGTGAAGGACTGATTCGATTAGACCTGTGGCTTCTGTTGGTTATCTTGGACCCTTGAAGTACGTCAAGGCTTAAGTTTTTTTTTGTTTTTTTTTTCTGTTGCAACACATTGAAAGAGTAACTAGCTCCATTCAATGCTCAGAAGTGCTGAAAAGATCATGTTAACAAGTGTGGCTGCCAGGAACATCTGATCTTCTCTAGAAGAATATTTGTGATGCGAAAATTTATGATTATAAGCAAAATATCTTTTATGTGTATGTTATCTTTGATAAAACAAAGTCAAATTATGCCAATTTTAATTCAAATGTGATGCTTTTTAATCAGTAGGCCTAGCTGCCTCAATGTGAACTGATGTAAACTGATTGTCTCTTTCTACAGAGTATATACAGTATATATCATCTCTTATGTAACTCAATCAGTGTGTCAATCAAGGAAAGACAATTAAAACGCATTGTGAACAACATGTCACATTTACCTCAGAACTAACCTGAAAGATTGTTAGTTCACTAGAAATAAAGTTGGAGAGGAGTATATCACTACAATCATACTGTCCCCAGAATGTGTCTGTGAAGTTTTAGCTCAAAATACCCCACAGATCATTTATTATCGCTTGTCAAATTTGCCCCATTTGGGTGTGAGCAAAAGCATGCTATTTTTGTATTTCCCTTTAAATGCAAATGAGCTGCTGCTCCCAGCCCCCTTTCCAGAAGAGGTTGGAGCTTAAACAGCTCGTGCCTCGGTTGCTCAACAACAACAAGGCTGAAAAATCTCACGCAGACAAAATGACAATTGTCAGTAACAGTGTTCAGCCTTACATTGTTCAAATCGGAGTCAGACACTGATGGAGAGACTCAGGAAGAAGAACTTTTAGAATGCATCTGGACGTTTCTGAATGGTTAGTGGATAAATTTATGTAGTTGCTGTGGGGTTGATTCAACTCATTGACTAGCATGTGCCGTCATGTTAATCTTTTGTGCAAATCCAGCGTTGAATCGACCCTCGTTTGTGAAGCAGTCCGGCGTAAAATGACGGCATGGCAACAACACTCTACTACAACAACTCTTCCTCTTCTTTAAAGCATCCCAACATGGCCTCACACTCTTTGTTGCGTGTTCCCGAATGCAGGGTTTATGTAAATTTTGGGGTTTGTGATGTCAACAGCCTGGAAAGAATCTCGTTGTAGTCCCAGCCAGCCATTTGTTGTAGTCCTTAAAAAGCTATTTCTGTAAAAGTAAATATGTCCCTTTGCATTGAACTTTGAGCGTCGTAATTTTGCAGGTGTTGTTTATGCTCAAACAGCAACATTACACACTAACTAAAGTTAAAAAAGTGAAATCATAATCAAGGACCACTTTAAGAAGTTTGGGGTTGGGCAAGGTCTTTTAATGTCTGAAAAAGTTACCTTACCAAGGCTGCATCTATTTGATCAAAAATACAGTACAAACAGTAATATTGTAAATATTATTACAATTTAAAATAACAGTTTTCTAATTCATAATAAATGCATTTATTCCAAAATTTCCAGCATCATTATTCCAGTCTTCAGAGTCACATGATCCTTCAGAAATCATTCTAATATGCTGATTTGGTGCTCAAGAAAGATTTCTTATTATTATAAATTATCCTTTTATTGTCTTATTAGTATTATTTGATGAATGGACAGTTAAAAAACAGCAATTGTATGAAATAGAAGTCTTTTGTATCATTATACTGTCACTTTAGATTAGTTTCATGCAAAAAAAAAAAAATCTTACTGACCTCAAAACTTTTGAATGGTAGTGTATGTTTGAATAAGTCACCTAATTATGGCAACGACATGTTTGTTTGCTTATGACAGCCACAATGATTATATCTCAAATTTGAGTAGAAACAATGATAATATCACTAGAAAGCTGGGACTTTTCTTTTTTTCATTCAGCACATACCGTAAAACTCAAAATGTGTTTCTGGGTCAAAACGACACAAAGTGATGGAGCAGGTCACATTTGCACTTACATCTTTCAAGTAGTTGGTCGAGCAGCATAAAAACATGTGAATAAACATATTCACACATATTCGTTCAGGTCACCTTGAATAGAAATATTACTCAAACAGCATCAAATAACATCGACCCTCTCTCTCAGCTCATCAGAAAGATACTGTCATCACAAAAAAAACCTTTGAGGTGAACATTTCGACCTGATGGACTGGCACACATAGAACTCTCCATTTATTAAGAGTCTCACTGACCCCAATCACTAGCTCTTCACTTGCAGGAAAAGAACCTTCAAAGAACCATCTTAAACTTCCAAAACCCCTTCCTTTAGAGATTCTTCCTCCCTGGACTCAGAAAGCCGAGTCTTTTCGACAGCCATTAGCGACCATTCAGCGGAGGATATGGGGAAGGGAAGATCCGTTGAGAAGTCTGAGAGTGTTGCTTATTTTGCTTTCTGGAATGGCAGACCGTAGACCTGGAGACCACGAGGGAGCCCGTAGATGCTCTCTTGCCTGCTCCTTTTGTTTCATAAAACAACAAAGCGCTATTTTCAGGCACCCCGAATCCACTGCGGATCGCAGAGATGGGAAAGGGAGAAACTGATGTGCCATTAAGAAGCTTTATTACTTTTTTATCAGTAGCAGGAGGATAAGCCAAGGGTTTTGAGAGTAGACCCAGTGGGGAAGGAAAAATAGAGAAAGAAAGAAAGAAGTGTGAGAAAGAGTGGGATGGGTAGGGGTCAAATCCCAGCAGCACGTCAGGACCTCTCTATCAGAGGAAGGGGTGGCTGCTCAGAGGGGGACGCTGTACTCAGCGGGGCAACTCAACAACTGGATTTTACGGGATAAGATCTCTTCATCTATCATTCTGACATGCCATCAACATTTTTCCCCCTCCATTTTTCTTTACATCAATCATTTGATATGCCAGTAACAATAGAGGCAACTGTGGAAATAGTGCATTTGATTGGTTATAGCTTCATAGATTTAGTATCTGAAGGAGTGTAGTGGAAACTTGTCCTTGGATGTTTTTTTTTTTTTTCTGATCCGTATTTGTTACTTTATTCTAATCTGCTTTTACACATACAATGGACTGCAGCATTAAATCGCCATATCTGACTCTAGCAAAATATGTTTTCCTCTATAAATACGCCAGGGATTAAGATCCATCATAAAGCCCACGGCTAGATTTTCTCGGTTGCACGATAGTAGACTTGTTTGTCAGCTAGTGACATGTCGAATAGTGACACTTGTAAAGTACATAATTGTGGTGTGAAAATCCTTCTGTGTGATAGGCAGGAAATTAAAACACCGGGCTGGTTTGTCTAATCAACATAAACAGTGACTGATCAGGAATAGAACACAAGTAAGTAGTAGTAGTAGTACACTAACTTGGCGCAAAAAAAAAAATAATTATGCAACAGTTTGCATCGATTTTTTTGAGTTATGACAACTGTGATTGAATTTATGTTCAACCAAAATGCTACATTGAGTTAGAGGAACTTAATAATGTATAGCATAAACACAAAGTTTTAAGCTGATTGCTTAAAGTTCGATCATAACAGCATTAAACACTAACAGGTCTTTCTCTTCACTAAAAACAAATAAATTAACCCTTAATTTCAACATTCACTGTATTCTCCTATATCCAGTTCTATGCAAAGCATACTGGGAACTAAAAATCCACTGCCTAATTTCCGAAGTTTTCAAGACAATTCCATTAAGTTACTGCAACCTATTTTTTTTTTAAAGCCCAATTAACACAGAAATTTGAGTTTAAATTACAGACGATATTAAGTTGATGTAATGATCAACATTATTGTGTCAACAGAACTCTACAAAATAATGTTTGCAACTTATAAGGTTTAATTAACACAATAAATCCGAATTTTTTACTTGCAACCATGGATTTATTTAAGTTGTGGTAACAAGTCCCCTGAATTACTTTTTAGAGTGTAGTAGTAGTATTTTAATCCTTACAATCCATTTGGGAAAAATTATTTAAGAACCAAGACAGCTTTAAAAGTGGCACTTCGTGTGTTAAAATAGCACTATGCTGTATTTAAATTGTTAAATTATTTTTCAGTGCAAACATGCCTATTTTCTGCATATATTTTTAGCTTTATATCATAGGCTTATTCAAATTCCCACCTAATGTACAAAACTCTTGCCTGCTGCAACTAACATTGTGCAAGTAACTCCCACAGTAAGCAGGTGGTAAACAGAATGCAATTTAAAAGAAATGTTTATGTACATTTTTGGAAACATTATGAAAGCAGTTATTCAGCAAATGATAGTGACATGCATTTTTCTCTATAAAGCATGCCAAATCATTGTAGTCTGCTTCCATCACTTCCTAATGCTCAGAAACGATCTGAAGTTTTTCCTCTTTGAGATGCCCATTAAAATCAATGCATTTGAAACTTGGATATACACTCACCTAAAGGATTATTAGGAACACCATACTAATACTGTGTTTGACCCCCTTTCGCCTTCAGAACTGCCTTAATTCTACCTGGCATTGATTCAACAAGGTGCTGAAAGCATTCTTTAGAAATGTTGGCCCATATTGATAGGATAGCATCTTGCAGTTGATGGAGATTTGTGGGATGCACATCCAGGGCACGAAGCTCCCGTTCCACCACATCCCAAAGATGCTCTATTGGGTTGAGATCTGGTGACTGTGGGGGCCATTTTAGTACAGTGAACTCATTGTCATGTTCAAGAAACCAATTTGAAATGATTCGAGCTTTGTGACATGGTGCATTATCCTGCTGGAAGTAGCCATCAGAGGATGGGTACATGGTGGTCATAAAGGGATGGACATGGTCAGAAACAATGCTCAGGTAGGCTGTGGCATTTAAACGATGCCCAATTGGCACTAAGGGGCCTAAAGTGTGCCAAGAAAACATCCCCCACACCATTACACCACCACCACCAGCCTGCACAGTGGTAACAAGGCATGATGGATCCATGTTCTCATTCTGTTTACGCCAAATTCTGACTCTACCATCTGAATGTCTCAACAGAAATCGAGACTCATCAGACCAGGCAACATTTTTCCAGTCTTCAACTGTCCAATTTTGGTGAGCTCGTGCAAATTGTAGCCTCTTTCTCCTATTTGTAGTGGAGATGAGTGGTACCCAGTGGGGTCTTCTGCTGTTGTAGCCCATCCGCCTCAAGGTTGTGCGTGTTGTCCTTCACAAATGCTTTGCTGCATACCTCGGTTGTAACCAGTGGTTATTTCAGTCAAAGTTGCTCTTCTATCAGCTTGAATCAGTCGGCCCATTCTCCTCTGACCTCTAGCATCAACAAGGCATTTTCGCCCACAGGACTGCCGCATACTGGATGTTTTTCCCTTTTCACACCATTCTTTGTAAACCCTAGAAATGGTTGTGCGTGAAAATCCCAGTAACTGAGCAGATTGTGAAATACTCAGACCGGCCCGTCTGGCACCAACAACCATGCCACGCTCAAAATTGCTTAAATCACCTTTCTTTCCCATTCTGACACTCAGTTTGGAGTTCAGGAGATTGTCTTGACCAGGACCACACCCCTAAATGCATTGAAGCAACTGCCATGTGATTGGTTGATTAGATAATTGCATTAATGAGAAATTTAACAGGTGTTCCTAATAATCCTTTAGGTGAGTGTATATAGCACTTATTTGTAGGCAATGTAATAACTACCTAAACTGTCATGTCAGTTAGCATGTCATATTTTCTACTGGCTGTCTGTGAGAATTAACTTTCAGGCATGTGATGCATTGCCTCCTGCTATTATGAATCATGTGTATGTACATTTATACTGCCTCTGTGCATTAAGTCTGTGACATTTATGCCACCTCTGTGCATTAAGTCTGTAATATATGCGATTTTGTTTTAGTTCAAACCTCTCCAGCCCCAGCACAAAAGCAAAGTTTCTGTAGATCAGACAGACTTTATACTTTATATATACTGCTGTTAAAAAGTGTAGATTTGGTAAGATTTGTAATGTTTTTTAACGAAATCTCTTCACCAAGGCTGCATTTATTCGATCAAAAATACAGTAATATTATAAAATATTATTACAATTTAAAATAACTGTTTTCTATTTGAATATATTTTAAAATGTAATTTATTTCTTTGATGGTAAAGCTGAATTTTCAGCATCATTACGCTGGTCTTCGGTGTCACATGATCATTCAGAGGTCATTCTAATATGATCATTTTCTCTTCAAGACCATTTCTTATTATTACCTTATTATTAAACAGTTGAAAACAGTTGTGCTGCTTTTTTTTGGAAACGGTGATATCATTTCTTTGTAAGAATGTAAAAGTCTTTACTTTCACTTTTGACCATTTTTAAATCACATTTCAACTTTTTAAAGTTACTTTTCTAATATAATTAGTTCTGTGATGTGACAAATTAAGTTTTAAAGGTGCAAATGTTCCATGTAGTCTCTTAATCAATGAGGCCAAAAAGATTGCATGTGAAATAAATAATTAGACAGAAATTAGACAAGCATACTGTTGTTAAAAATAATTTTAGATGGTTTATAGCGCTGCTTGAAATGTCACGTCAGCTACCCACATATGTACTTTTTCATCTTTTAATTTTTTTCCTTCGCATTCTCTTTTATTTATCTCTCTAGCCTTGTCCATCAAACACACACTGTTTGCCATACAATATAAACTCAACTGTAATTATCTTTACGATAATAAAGTTTGCTGGAAGTCAGTGTACAGTAGAGGCAATCAAAGTGAAGCCTAGAGTCAGGCGCACTTACTGCTCTCTTCTACTTTCTTTAATAATGATTTTTAATCAGTTATCTTTCCTCAACAAGTTGAAACATTAAAACATTAAAACTCTAAAACAGCCTCTGGCATCTCTTGTTTTCCTTTACCCTACGTTTGAAAAGAACTCAACGTTGCTGAAATCCCTACAGGCTGTGTTTGCATAAGGTTAAGATGCTAAAAGTTCCTCAGGGCATTTCTTTCTGAAATTGCTTGCATATTCATGGCATCTTGGGGAGGAATTAGATGAATAAATACTTGCTTAGTTTTACTTTTGCTTGAAATCTGCTCTCTTTGATTCACCTTTGATCACACAACAAAGCAGAGCAGAAGTTGCCCCCTCTGAAGCTCTGTGGGCAGAGATAATGTTTAATCTCTCTTTCATTTTCTCGCTCGTTCTTTCCGCTTAGAAAATACAGGGCCAGGCCCGTGCGTCCCAGTGCATCCATCCAGTGTTTATTTCAAGGCAATAAAAAGTAAGAGACTTCTTGCTAGGCCTGCTCCACTTCCAGCTGTCTGACACGCAGCCCTAAATAGACAGCGGCCCGTCGTGCCGGTTGCATATTGATGTTGGGATTTAGTAGTGATGTGGGACACACCAGCAGCTGAGGATGAATGGACTAATAGCCTTTTTTTTGGTGCATGTTAAAAATGTTTTAGATTAGGGGATGCATGATGTATATCACATCAGTTATCAGTCCATATTAGACTTTTTTTTTTTTCTTCTTTCTTTTTTAAAGATAAATAAAATAGAATATTTTATTTATCTACCACTCACTTAAAGCTCACTTAAAATCTGTAAAACTATTAATAATTTAAACATTTTAAATGTAATATTTAGCCAATAACAAAATGAATGTCCAGTATCTAAAAAAAAAAAAAAAAAATTAGCAAGGATGCATTAAATTAATACAATTTAACAGTAAAGACATTTATAATGTTACAAAGATTGTATTTCAAATAAATGCCATTCTTTTGAACTTTTTATTCATCAAAAAATTCAGACAAATTCAATATATATATATATATATATTACAGTTTCCACAAAAAATATTAAGCAGCCCAACTGTTTTCAACATTGATAATAAGAATATTTCTTGAGCAGCAAATCAGCATATTAGAATGATTTCTGAAGGATCATGTGACACTGAAGACTAGAGTAATAGCATTTTAAAATAGCAAAAAAAATATTTTGAAGTTGAAAATATTTAAAAGTAGAAAACAGTTCTTTTAAATTATATAAACTATTTCACAATATTACAGTTTTTAATGTATATTATATTTGCAGTAGTGAGCATAAAAGACTTAAAAAAAACAAAATCTTACGGACCCCAAACTACTGAAAAAAATATTTTTGAAAGATTACATGACACACAACACCTTTAAACATCCCATTAGTTTTGTGTACAGTGTTTGCTGGAATTTGTGACGCTTGAAGCTTTGACATGGAACGTGATGTGCTCTCCTGAGAGTAAAAATGTTCTCCGACAGAGCATGCACAAGCACCCTACAAACCGGCTTACGAGTGAGTCTTTTGTCAAGACAAGACACACAAAATAAGGAAATGTCAAGAAGTCAGTCGTGTTTGTAATGTACGGGTAAGAACAAATTACTGTTTTTCTTGTTTCTAATAAAACAAGCTCTGGCGTTAATGGGGGAGTCTGAGGTAAGGAAGGCGGTCTATCCAGTTGTTTGAAATCTAGGGTACTTGACATAAGGTTGTGAATCGTAATGCAGACAACGCTCCTCTGGGAAATACCAGATCAAGAGGATTGGATACGAGAAGTCAGCAAAGGCCGTTTGAAGTAAAAAATAGTCCAGCCCTTTCATTTTTTTTCTCAACCCAATCTGTAGAAAACAATACGGTCTGATTGATGATCTCTTTTTGATCCTACAACCATTATGTCTTCTGGAGCATTATGGACTACAGCGTTGCACAGATTCAACTTTTATTTTTTATTTTTTTTTATTTCTGAGCTTTTAAGCCGGCTGGTTTTAACTCTGTCTCTGACAGAAAATACTCCATTTCTTCCATCATTTCATGTTGTCTTTGATTTCCCTTCACGATGTTCTAATCGATCGGACTCGCTCTCGCTGTGAGAACACCCAGACTCTCACGCAAGCCGTCTTAATGTGCTCTCATGTGACACATATGTAAGATAAAAAAGCACGCCCTATGCTTTTAAGGGAATTTAATCCGTATTGTAGGTTTTGAGCTGGATTTTCACAGCACCCGCTCTCGTTCTTGTAAGCAGCCCACCTAACATGTTCTCTCTCAAAGGCCACAGTAGCCCGTGTGAATCAGGCTGTCTGTCATTTTCTTACTAAAGAGTGTAGATGAGGAAATAAAAGATGATGAAGTAGTAGCATGCTAACAGATCTTAGAGTTTAATTCTCTCTTCCATGCTAAAATGTTTCTTTGAGGGATTAATTAACATGCAATGTATAGTACTGGTTAGTCGGCCCTCTAAGCTGAAAGATGTCTCTAGGCTTAAAATATGGCTCAGATCATTTAGGTGTGTCCATGCATCAGGCTTTGGATTATAGCATTTTAGCGAGGGTATTGTTCAGCTGATTACAGTAGCTTTTAGTTTGGGACGTGAGGATTTGAGAAAGGCCTGTGTATCAGAGTAAGCCAAGTAATGGGAGAGCACACATTGACCCGCTTCTTAGGTTTCCGTTTCATCTGACCTCATTTAGTTGGATGTAGCCTTAACTGTCCCAAGCCTTTTTTTTTTCTTTTTTCTTTTTTTGCGCACTTTTTTTATTATTTGTTGACTTTGCCAGAATGGAGAGAGGAAAACCAATGGGTAAGTACAAGAAGAAAGAAGGATATAGGCTACATGACAATACAAAAGGCCCATTTTTATTTTTCATGGAGAACATACTGTATGAAGAGTTCCATTGCAAAAACCTCTTATGCCAAGTTCACACTACAGGACTTTAAATGTCGTCAGATCGCTGTGCTGTTCAGACTACATGACTTGCTGTGGAGTCTTTAAGTCGTTGTGGTGTTCACCGCAACAGGGTGTCACACACTATACGAGCTGACAACAACTCTGCCACCCGACGACTTTATTTGAAAATGAACATTGGGAAGAAATTAGATTACATTTTGAATTAAATTCAATTAAAATTAAATGAATCCTTTCACACATAAGTTTAAAACATTCTGGCTGACCTCCCAGAGTTAAGGCGACCTTTATTTTAGAACGTTTCCCTTTATTGTTTCCATGACAACGCGTCATGCTTGTCACGTGACACACCGCAGCCACGCTGTATGACAGATGTAAACTATTGCTTTTCTCGCCATGTCATCAACTATCTGATATTCCGATTCTCAAATATGTGCAAGTGAGTGTTTTGTCATTTAAAAACCTATATCATGATTTTGATCTTAATTAGGGCTGCACGATTAATCGCATGCTATTGTCACGCGCATTTCGTCAGTAAAGCCGGTTCCCTGATTACCGCTAAATCGCCATCACCTGCTTTCAAATGGAGCGGCATTTAATAGACAGAGCCGTAGATCACTGACAAGCCACGCAATATCGCGTTCATTAGCGAAGGCGATTCATCTGCGATATGAACGCAATATTGCGTGGCTTGTCAGTGGTCTACGGCTTTGTCTATTAAATGCCGCTCCATTTGAAAGCAGGTGATGGCGATTTAGCGGTAATCAGGGAACCGGCTTTACTGACGAAATGCGCGTGACAATCGCATGCGATTAATCGTGCAGCCCTAATCTTAATCTATAACGCGAGATGGGCGCCGCCTTGTTTGTTTGTGCCTTGTTCATTTGAGTTCAGACTCAGAGAGTCCTGTCAGTCGGATTTTAAAGGCTACAGCACATGAATTCATCCATCAACAAGTGAGTGAGTGAGTGAGTGAGTGAGTGAGTGAGTGAGTGAGTGAGTGAGTGAGTGAGTGAGTGAGTGAGTGAGTGAGTGAGAGCGAGAGAGCGAGTGATTGTTTAATCATTTCTTGGGCTTCACTTTTTGACTTTCTTGTGTCTTGGGATTTTTCCATTGCACATCATGTACCGACCTTGACAAAACAAGAAGTAGTAGTCCTTGGACACACTGACACTCTCACACACAACCAGAAGTTGAAGACAAACACACATTTACGCACATACATTTCTTATTTGTTATTATATTTTGTTTGTTATTATATATTATCAAGGCCTAAGAAATAGTCCTTGATACATGGTAAGGTTTGATTCTTAAGTATGAATGGATGCTCAAGCCATCCTGGAGATTGTTGTTTGACCTATGCCTATAAACATGACCCTTCTTCCTGAATAAATCTGAGAATGCTTTGTACCACACTTGATCTGTGACTGCGTCATTCTCCCGAGATTTCGCACTGCTGCTACCACACATCACAGGGGCGCCTGTTTCTAAACTGATGACTGAGACTACAAATATTCTACCTATGATTTTAGATTTTATTTTAACAGTGAGCTTTATAGTTACTTACACAATGTGTATCTGATTTGAATAAACATTGGAAAATTCAGTTTGAATGGATTGTTATTGCTTCTTCCATAGACATAAGTGTGTATTTCATTGACCCTTTTCACGGACTGTGATGACGCGTTTTAACGGTCATCAATATCGTAAATCCTGCAAAGTTTTTTATATTTTCTTTTTTTTTTTTTTTTTACATATGCACATTTATAACACTATACTTAGTATTATATTACCTTTGCATCAAATTACAAAAAATTAGTTAACGCTGCTGTGAGGGTGTTTCTAATACAGCGGCTATGGGAGTGATTGTAAAGTTGACATCTTTCTCTCTTCTGACTGCCGTTATCAATCGCTTTTTTATTTTTCTATCTTTTTGAAAGTTGTGAAAACACTGTTGTGGAGTTTTTCTTTTGCTATTTGAGCAAATGGAAACACAAAAAATGTATTTAATGTATTCTATCATTCACCGCTATAGAATTTTACCAAACTATGACGACTTCCGCTTCTGAGAAACCCGGAAATGTGAAAAGGGTCTATTGGCTGAAGCTCGTCGCGACACGTGACACCACAGGATATGGAGTCAGCCGACAGCTCCAGATATTTAGCTTGCTAGATATTTGTCTGGTGTCAACGACGTGTCAGCGAGCCTCTTTGATGCATCGTTGAGTAGTTCACACATAAAGATTGGCAAGCGCCGATCACCCGCTGATTTGCCAACGATCACAGCCCGACCTGCAAATCGGGCTTAAATCGGGCTTAAAATCCTGTAGTGTAAACTTGGCATAAGTCTATCTGACATATTTTCTTTTAAATGAGCATTTTTTACGAGGCTCCTATGTTTAGATTCAGTATTTCACTTTAATGGCAATGAAAAGGTTATTAGTCAGTTATTGAAATACCTTATTTTCAAAAATGTCACTTTAGTCAATTCATTGGTATTGAACAAATTTGACTGTCTAACAGTCCATGTGTGCTTTTTCAGAAAAACCTCTAAGTCCACCTCTTTTGGACAACAAGACATAGTAAAACATCCATTTCTGTCAGTTTTACAGCAGCAAAAGGAACATTGTTGTGTTTACCCGCTACTCGTGAAATCCTGTCATTGCCACTGTAAAGATGGACAAAACATGATAACATGCAGCGCGGCAATTGAAAGCCGGCTCATACGCACACCGTCGTTCATCTTGACATCATATGATTCGATTTGCGTCCTCCGATTGGTTCTTCTATGGACTTAGAGGCTTTTGCTGACAAAGGGAAGTGACGTTTAGCAGTTTCTGCCAACAAACCGGTATTTCTGAATGGGCTGATGCTGGGATTTAGTGGATTTGAAGCAAAAGTGTTTGATGAACGTATACTATGTGCGGAAAGCATTTGCTCAATATCATTATCTCATTTATGATGGAGGTGGCGTTTAGCGGCTTTTGCATCTGAACTCTTCATATATATTCTATACTATCACATTTATCTTTATCACATTGTGTAAATGAGACTTTATACATGAAAATGTACAGTGGTCTTTATATTTCAGGAAGGGGGGTCCCTTTCAGGGGGATTAGCATGTAAAAAATTGCATACAAACCCTGTTCAAATGGGCACTTACAGAACTATTACAGTAGATTTTGTATCATATGACTGTTTCAGTAAGTTTGTGTATTCTTAAACTATAGTGGTAATTTTTGCTTTTGTTAAAGAGCATTGTTCAAAACATCTTTTATGTTCAAAGGAAGAAAGTAAGTAATGAGGGTTTGTAAAAACATGAGGGTGAGTAAATGATGACAGAATTTTCATTTTGGGTGAACTTGCTCATATAATAGATTGTGCGGTTGTGGACACGAGGGATTTGCCCCTTTGTTTGGAGACTAGAGCAATAATCAGCCTAGCTTATTCTACTTTTAAGATCTTATTTCCAGGAACCACTGCTTGCCTTGTTTGGATTGAACCAAGTTCCATCTGGTTTCAGATCTGACCACAAGGGTATTGAGAGAGAGACAGACAGAAATGGAGAAATAGAGATGCGGTGTACTCTTCATTCTCTGACAGGGTGGATGGGTACGGCCTTGACAGTGATCTTGCCCTAGCATTTCCATGGTCAGTGGTTTTTCTATTTCCATTACCCACTGAAACAGTGTTGTTTTTGTCCTCTCTTATGTGAAAACGAGACTAGGTTCGCTAAACAGGCTTCATAAAGTAGAAAACATCAACAGTAGTGGGAAAACACCATGTCGTCATGCATGAAGGTTTAATGAAGAAGCCTGAGTTGTGTTTACAATGTGTGAACAGAGCATTTCCAGAGGTCCAGAAGCTCCATCTGGAAATGTTATGCTTTTCTCATTGTTTGTATTTCTCAGTATACACTCTATATCTTTATGTCTGTGTTTGCGCAAGTGTCTTTGTGTGCTTTTCCCCCTCATTCTAGATCACATTTCCTTGCCTCTGCGGTTTGTCTGCGAGAGCTCTCGTAGGGACTGTGAGATCGAAGTTGATACCGAAAATAGCTTAAAATAACCCATCAAAAGACAGGACACGGAGTAGAGATATTTGGATGAAAAGGCAGGAAATTAGAGGAGAGGAGAGTGGAAAATAGTGTGAGGATCTGACACCAGAGACTTTTGGTCTAGTTAAGGAGTAAAAAAAAGTGCACATCATTAGGGTATCACTGGGAAATTGTGCAAAAGGGGGATGGAGGAGGACGGTAGGGGTCAGGAGGTCATGATGAAATAGGTCTAAGCGTCCAGACTGTGAGTCAGGTAGGAGTCTGTCATCGCAGAACATCAGGTTACATAAATTGTCTTTTCATGCTGCACACGTATTGCTCTTGTCTCGGTTACAATAGGTTGTAGATGCACACATTTGCTGATACTTAAAGTAATATATATGTAAATGTAGCCAATTGTGTGCAATACCCATTTTGTCTTTGGTTGTGCCTCAATGTCTTTGTGTTACGTAAACATAAAAATAGAGGAGTATCTAGGGTAAGTGTAAACATTTATTGTTTGAAGGTTGCACTCAGGAAGCAAATTTGTTTAGAAGTAGGGTGAATACAGGTAAATTGGGACACTTTTTTTTTGTTGAGATAAATGGAAAAGGGTCTCAATTTATTTGTATTCACCCTCTAATTATACTTCTAGACAACTTTGTAACTATCTATCATCCTGAAAGGGGTTTGAGGTTTTAGTACATTGAGTTATTGTATCATACTGAAGGGGTTTATTTAGTAATAATAACCGGCTCACTATACATTATCTGGCTTATTATTTGGAAACTTACACCAATAAATAAATAGATACAATTATTTGTAGAAAACTGGGACAACACTGAGTTATGACAATAGAGTTCAACAGTGGCCATCCAATTTTTTTGCTATTTTTCCAATTCATTTTTCCCATAGGGATTTTTTATAAACGCTTTTTCCGTAAGTTGAATATGGAAGGCGTAGGATGTAGCGTAAGTGTTTTAAACTGTGAGAGGCGTTACACTTTCTTACTAAGTTAAATATGGAAGATGGTCTGTCAGAGGCTAGATATTTTACTTTATAACTTGTTAAATATGGGTATTTTTCTTACACAAACACATCTCTTCGCTTCAGAAGGCCTTTATTAACCCTCCGGAGCCGTGTGGAGTACGTTTATGATGGATGGATGGATGGATGGATGCACTTTCTTTAGCTTCATACTCTTTGGTTCCCACTGACTGCCATTATAAATCTTGGACGCATCAGGATATTTATTAATGTAACTCCGATTGTGTTCATCAGAAAGAAGAAAGTCATATACACCTAGGATGGCTTGAGGGTGAGTAAAGCTTGGGGTAATTTTCATTTTAAAGTGAGCTAATCATTTATGTAGTTTGAAAGGAGGCTGAATCTTTCATGTCATTTGCATATTTGCAGTGCTTCATGGGAGTGTAAAGTGCTAAAAAGATCTATTGGAGCGATTTGCTTGTTTCGATTTCTTTGCTGAATCATAGGCGAAGTAGTTTTCCACTATGAATTCCACTGTTAAACATGATTATTTAAAAAATAAGTTGAAATAATGTAGATTGAATGACTTCAACAAGAGCACATGCCATTGATTACGAACCTCGTAGATCACAGGAGATTTATCGATAACGGTTTATAAGTTATCATTAAAAACGAATTCCCCATTAGAGAAAATGAATGGGATATTTAGATACCAGTTAGATACCATCTAATATATTAAAAACACAGCTTCCAACCTAAGATAGTTTACCAAAAGATGGAAATTTGGTCATCATTTTCGCCCTCATGTCATTCAAAACCTGCATGAAATATTTTCTTCTGTGGATCACTAAAGAAGATATTTGGAAGCAATGTGTTTTTGTGCATACAGTGAAAGTCAATGAAATCCAATGTCCTTTTAGCTGCACTGACTTTCCTTGTATGAACAAAAATAGTTGAAACTTTAGAATATCGTAAAGTCAAAAAGGTTTGGAACAACATGAGGGTGAGTAAATGATGACGGAGTGTTCATTTTTCAGTGAACTATCCCTCTAAGACAGCTTTTCCAAGAAGAAAAATCAGTTTTATATACACAACCTCCACTCTCCAACACACAAATTGGCCTACAACAACCAATTAACAAAGTTTCATGTTTATTCTAAATGCACATGCAGCTTAGCAAGACATTAATGCAGAAAGTCACGCTACACTAGCTTGTGTTCCCTCTCTGCTGCTTTAAACATGATTAACATAGTTAAATGGACAATGACCGCTGTGCAAATGGTGCTCAATAACATTTAATTCATCGTAATTATTGCGGAGAATGCGGACATCATCATTAGCATCAGAAAGGCATTTGGATTATTAGCATTGTTATTAGCATCAGGAGCGATTGAACTTGCATTTGTGTTTTGTCAGTATGGTGCCATGGAAGGAGGTCGCATATGAATAGTATGCTGTTGTTTGTGTATTTTTATAACCTTATGCTGTTCATTTACTTCTCAGTGTTGTGTTTGCTTTCTTGCTGCCCGATCACAGAATTCATCTGACTCATAATAGTGAATTCAGCCTCCTGGTGTGTGTGTGTGTATGTGTGTGAGCATATGTGTTAGGTGCGTGCGCTTTGATCTCTCCACACACAGATTATCCACGGGGAGAGAATGTATATGCGGCGCTTCCACACAGGCATAATTAAATCGTGTGGATCCTGTAATTGCTGCTTTTAAACAGAACTAGATTAGCAAAGATTTCTCACAGGAATGTTTGCCTAGCGGCACAGGAGAAAATATAATTCCCATGCAACCTTGTGAGTGGCATGCTGAATGCCGAAAATGGTTTTAGAGTCTCTCTCCGGCTGAGCTTAAATGCACTGAAGCAGGCGACAAAAATCGTTTGCATGTTTTTGCTCCACGGTGTTGAGAAAGACACAGCTGTCATCTCTAGAAAGTGCAGCGGTCGTCATGGCCGTCCTGTTTATCTGTGCGTTTCAAGAGAAGAATGTCATCTCAGTGTTGTCTTGAAAGTCCTATTTGCATCGCACCGAATTAACAGTCATCAGTGTCCTCAAACATAACTGCCATTTAAAGAATATTCAGTATACATGATTCTACAACATTGTGATCTATAGTGCCTTATATAACTAAATTATTTAGAAGAAGAAATCAATTAATTTCAATGTGATTTATATTGAGCTTGTGAAAAGTATTTGCATTAAAATCTACATATTTTGACTGGATTATTATTATCAGCTATATATAAACACTGAAGCTGTTTACTGAAAGGGTGGTTATTTCAAATAAAATTAGAATCATTAAATGTAATATTACTAATATGAGTAAAAAGTCATTTCAAACGGGCTTTTTACTTTTGCATTTTATATCTTGTTCGACAATCTTTTAGAGAGTAAATGTTTAAAAAGAAAAAACGAAATAACTTGTAAACTTAAGGGAAAATGACATTCCCTCACATCAGGAAACCTGTTTTTAATTAATTTTTAATTGATTGAGCTGCTGGTGGAGTCTTTGAAGTTCTGAAAGCAGCTGGGGGTGATTGAATCATTTTTGGGGTAAGAAAAAAAATAAAAATAAATAAATAAAACTGTTTGTTTTGATGGTTCGGAGAACCAAAAAACCCCAAAAAATAAAATAAAAGATTTGGAAATATGTTCATGGATACTCCAAGATTTGAGTTTGCAGCGAGTGCGTGACTGAAACTAGTACATGGTAGATTGAACTAGCTCCTTCTGAGCCGTTTGATATTCCTGACACGTAGTTTCATGTTACAACAGAGCAGTGTAGACTTTGTGTAGGGTCTGTTTATGATTTACACTTTAAAAAAAAAAAAAAAGTTCCAAAAGGAGGTGTTTCACAGTGATGCCATAGAAAAAACATTTTGTGCGAAGAACATTTTAATAATCTAAAGAACTCATTTCCACTAAGAACCTTTACTAGCCTGGGTGCCAGCCCGAACCCCGCCCACAACATTTTTTGGACGGGAAGTTCGGTCTGGACTCGATCCATTGTGGAGTAATTATGCTCGGCTCCCAGAAGGCCGAGCCAATCAAATTGCCAGGGCGGGCTTTAATCGATGATGGACAGGCTATCTGCGGTTACGTAACCACCCACGTCATCAAAGAGCGCTTGGGTTGAATTGGTTTTCACCAACGATGACTGCAGCTGGAGAAGTAAGAAGTTTAGATTCCGCTATCACGTCTGTAATAAAAGAAATCGACAGCGCATTAATTTTAAAAGACGAATAAAGATCGTTTACACTCATTACTTTCCTACTTCTTCCAGTTCCAGCGTGCGTGCGTGCAGTTGAACTCTGTTGACAACTATGCGTCGCTCAACATACGTCACTTACTGCGTTGCTCTGATTGGTTGTAGGTCTATCCAATTGAGTGCAGAGGTTTTTTTTTTTACTGGTTCGGTTAAGACATGCCCCATAATTCAAGTGCAATGGAGCAGTATCAGACTCACATTCTGCCTAGAATATGAGTATGACGAAGTCAGGCTAAACCTTTACTGCAATGGAAAGGGTCCATGGATGTTATGGATTTTTAAGAGTTAAGGCCCATTCACACCAAGGATGATAACTGTAAAGATAAGTATATAGTCAGAGTTGGGGAAAGTTACTTTTAAAAGTAATGCATTAAAATATTGCATTACTCCCTAAAAAAAAATTGAATTACGTTAGTTACTTTTTATGAAAAGTAATGCGTTGCCTCGAATATAAACCCTCTAATATAAAGTATTTTTTGCTTATTAGTATGATACTAATACTAATACATACTAATTCATGATATTAGTATGAAATGGATTATTGAAGGTCAGAAGCAAAGACACTGAGAGCATTTACATGCAGGTTCTTAACCAGATTATGCTTAATAAGCCAACAACGAACGTGGTAGTGTAAACGCGGTAACCCGTTTTCTTTCTCCTTCGGAGTAAGGTCATAAACGGCTTAAGCATAAACCAGTCGGAACAGGTCGTACATGTTGCAAGCTACATCACAACTGACATAACATGGAATACTCAGAGTCAGATACACAAATTATTATTTTTAACGTCACTACAGGGAAATAACCCGATTTATTAATAAAGTCATGTAAACATGGTTTACTTGCGTTGTCAGTTTACTGGTTTGCATGTAAATGGGGAAACTGGTTATTTCAATAAACTGATATTTGTGAGTTATCAGGTTATCATGCTCACTGTTTAATAATAAAGTGAGATTAAATACATAAAGTATATTTGTGTAATTTAATATAGTTAATTATTATAGGTTTGCATACAATTCTGAGAATGCATTTTACGGTTTTTAGTCATTTTGAGGAATACTGAATGTTTTCGTACAAGTGAGATGAGTAAATGCATGTTACCTCTGCACTTTATTTCTCTCAACATGGGGACAGGAGAGCAATAAATGTGAAATCAGTGTAACTTGCATTACTTATTTGAAAAAGTAACTTAGATATTTTGTTGTAAATTGAAAAAGTAATGCATTACTTTACTAGTTACTTGGAAAAAGTAATCTGATTACGTAATTCAAGTTACTTGTAATGTGTTACCCCCAACACTGTATATAGTTCTAAAAATCATTCCAAATATAAAAGAAAAGCAGAATCCACACTACAGCTATTACGATAACGGCAAAGAGAAACGATATTGTTGGAATCACTTTCAGAATGATTTTTTTTTCCAGCTGATAAACAATAAAACATTGACAGCCAATCAGAATCCCTCTTATTCAGCTCAAGCATTTAAAGCGGCAGATGACAAAACTGCAGCGTATGCTTAGAAACAGAATGACATTGTCCTAGTGTGGATTCAAATATAGTTATCTTTATAGTTATCGTTCTTAGTGTGAACAACAGGCCTTTTCCATCCAGAATACTCACTTCTCTTCAACTGATGCTCATAATTCCAACATGATGTCATTTATAAGAAAGTTTATCCTCATTATGTAACCAGCTCTTATGTCCATAGTGAAATCAGAAGAGAAATGTTGCTCCATGTCTGCCTTCACACCGAAGGAACATCAACAGGCCTAACTGTTACTTCTGACAGCTACATTTTGAAGCTAAAAAACATCTACACGGCAGGACTAACAGTCCTTGATTTTTTTCCTGTGTGATTGAAGCTTGACAGATGCCGTAACTTAGAGTAGTGTCAACATATGAGTTGTGCAGCGTATTTTAACAGTTTTTGGCATCTTTTGTGCTATAGTTGGCATTTAAATGCGTCTGTGCCCCGCGGGGACCGCTACATGCTAAAGGTTACCTGTCTTCTCCACACATCTCTTTTTCTTCATTTCCTGCTGTAATTTTATGTTGCTTTTTTTTTTATATAGCAGTTTCTCACCCTGTTGTGGTTTCTTGACTTTCACAAGCAGAAATGCTGTCTGTTCTTCTGCCTCGTGTTTGGCTCCGGGCGACGGCTCTGAAGCTCATGCTAACGCTCACTCCTTTCAGGCTGAATCTTCTTGTTTATGGGGCAGAGATTATGTATTGTCATGAGTTTGGCTCTCTCCAGCTTTGAGGGAAATTGGCAACATGTTGAGAGGCCAACTGAGGTTATTTCCCATAAGCGCACAGGCATCTGAATGCTGTCAGCCCATGATATGAGCGGTTCACCATCTTTCACAATACCAAGGACACTTCGGCATACAAAATCCATAAAAGCACTTGAGATTCTGTATGGACTACTCTCAGCCTTATATGCTTTACCTCTCTCTTGTTGTATTTTGTAGGAAACTTATAAGATTTTCCATCCATCCATCCATTCAAAAGTACATCGCTCACAAAAAAGTTTTTAAATTTGAAAGTGCCAAAGTACAACCCTTGTTTGTAGGGGTACATTGATAGATGCACTGAAGATAGGCAGACTGTTTGGTTTGATCTTTAATCCGCTTATTGGGATGAATATTACCATCTTACCCTTCAATTTATTAGCAGATGTATTTATCAACTCATATAAATACTGTCAATTTCTTCTTCCATACGTCACTCCATTTCTCATTCCTCAGCCCCCAACTATTCACTAATTAGGATCTAATTACCCAGGCAAGTGTAAACAATCATGGCAGATGGTGTAAATCATCTAGATTAATGCTAATGACCTTGAATTCTGATAGGTTGAAGTGTATACTTTGCTTTCCTCCTTTAATTATTCGGCCTAGTTTTGGAATGTCACCATGTTGTTTTCAAACAACCCTAGACAAGTATGAGTCTGGGCTTTTCTGGTTCTCGCTGTCTGGTCTGTTTGTGTGTGTTCTTCTACTTGTTTACTAATTGGATTAGCATTGCAGATGGTCTTACCTTTGTGCGGAGTGTTCTGCACGAAAGATCCAATGTGTAAATGTTGCTTTCTCTCTCCAGAGCTGTCTTTTTCTTCTTTTTTTTTTTCACTCTTTTCTCTAAGTGTCTGCGCATGCAGCCTGTTGTATCTGTATCAAGGTTTTCCACTATAGATAAACCCCATTGCCGTGAATAAACAAAGTCTCTGAATAGCTTGCAGTCAATTTTAAGTGTCCATTAGTTAGGAATAAAGGCCCTTACCGCCAACAAGTCCTATACAGCTATTAATCATGTTATAGATTTGCTCTCAAACATATAGGGGTTAATATGGGGATTTTAGACTTGAGGGAACCACAAATCTGGTGAGAACTCTGGTGCCCTGAACTATTATTTATATATATATATATATACACTACCATTCAAAAGTTTGGGATCGGTACGATTTTTTATGTTTTTAAAAGATGTTTCGTCAGTAAAATAGAGTAAAAACAGGAATATTTTGAAATATTATTACAATTTAAAATAACTGTTTCTATTTAAATATATTTTACAAAGTAATTTATTCCTGTGATGGTAAAGTTGCATTTTCAGCATCATCACTCCAGTCTTCAGTGTCACACGATTCTTCAGAAATCATTCTAATATGCTGATTTGCTGCTCAAGAAACATTTCTGATTATTATCAATGTTGAAAACAGTTGTGTACATTTTTTTTTCAGGATTCCTTAATTAATAAAAAGTTCAAAAGAACAGCATTTATCTGAAATACAAAGCTTTAGTAACATTATACACTACCGTTCAAAAGTTTGGGGACAGTAAGAATTTTTATTTTAATTTTTTTGAAAAGAAATTAAAGAAATGAATACTTTAATTCAACAGGGATGCATTAAATCATTCAAAAGTGACAGTAAAGACATTTATAATGTTACAAAAGATTATATTTCAAATAAATGCTGTTCTTTTGAACTTTCTGTTCATCAAAGAATCCTGAAAAAAAATATTGTACTCAAATATTTTGTACAATTGTACACAATAAATGTTTCTTGAGCAGCAAATCAGCATATTAGAATGATTTCTGAAGGATCATGTGACACTGAAGACTGGAGTAATGATGCTGAAAATTCAGCTTTGCCAACACAAGAATAAATTATATTTTCAAATATTTTCAAATAGAAAAGTTATTTTAAATTGTAAATTCATTTACTGTATTTTTAATTAAATAAATGCAGTCTTGGTTAGCAGACGAAAATCGTACCGATCCCAAACTTTTGAACGGTAGTGTGTATATACATACAGTGCCCTCCACAATTATTGGCACCCTTAGTAATTATGAGCAAAGGCGGCTGTGAAAATAAATCTGCATTGTTTATCCTTTTGATCTTTCTTTCAAACAATTCACAAAATTATAACCTTTCATTGAAGGAAAAGAATTGAAAGTGTGGGGAAAATCACATTATGAAATAAATGTTTTTCTCCAAACACGTTGGCCACAATTATTGGCACCCTTTTATTCAAAACTTTTTGCAACCTCCTTTTGCCAAGATAACAGCTCTGAGTCTTCACCGTTAATGCCTGATGAGTTTGGAGAACACCTGACAAGAGATCAGAGACCATTCCTTCATGCAGAATCTCTCCAGATCCTTCATATTCCCAGCTCCATGCTGGTGCTTCTTCTCTTCAGTTCACTCCACTCATTTTCTTTAGGGTTCAGGTCAGGGAACTGGGACGACCATGGCAGAAGCTTAATTTTGTGCTCACTGACACATTTTTGTGGTGGTTTTGATGTTTGTTTTGGATCATTGTCCTGATGGAAGATCCAACCACGGCCCATTATTGGATTTCTAGCAGAAGTCAAGTCAAGTCAGGTCACCTTTATTTATATAGCGCTTTTTACAATGCAGATTGTGTCAAAGCAGCTTTACAGTGATAACTGGTATATAATTTTGGCTGCACAGCAACTCTTAAAGAATAGTGTCAAAAGCACTGTTGAATAAATGTCAAGAATACTGTTGAATATTGAATGTCAAGTCAAATGTCAAGTGTCCCCAACTAAGCAAGGCAAAGGCGACAGCGGCAAGGAACCCAAACTCCAACAGGTGACATCAGGTGCAGGTGGCAAATAGTTGTTAAAATGGAGAAAAAAACCTTGGGAGAAACCAGGCTTAGTCGGGGGGCCAATTCTCCTCTGGCGAACAGTGCTTTGTTACGATTCAGGTTGCTATAATAAGTCTGATAGGATCGCAACATTCAAAGTATTTATTCCAGTTCCATCCGGTTGAGGATCGTATTCATCATGCCGGTATGGACGGTTTGAATCAACTAAATTCTCCAAATAATTCTCCGAGGATCACAGCTGGAGAATTGCAGAGATTAGTTGAGTCTTGAGTTTCAGAAAGCCTAAAAAAAATTATCAAACAGAACCTACATCCCCACAAGTTGTGCCGGAGGGTTTCAAGAAAAATACTCTGCTCTCATCCAGAAACAATCTCCAGCATACTCAGTTGTCAGACAAGACTGGAACTTCAAACGGGACCGGCTTCTATGGTCAGATGAAATTAAAAAAAGTGTTTTTTGGCAGCAAACCCACCAGATGGGTTTGGTGCACACATGGATAAAAAGTACCCCATGCCCACAGTTAAATATACTGCTGGATCTTTAATGTTGTGGGCCTATTTTTCTGCTGGAGGTCCTGGACATCTTGTTCAGATACATGGTATTTTGGATTCTAGCATTCTAGAAGGTCAGGTTTTGATTTTTTATTGGTATTTGCTAGAATCCAAAATACCATGTAAGAAGTAGGAAATGGGGATTTTCAATGCATTAGCTTTTTTCTTATAGCCATTTTCTATTTTGTGAAGCTCAACAATCTTTTGCTGCACATCAGAACTATATTCTTTGGTTTTTCTCATTGTGATGAATGATTAAGGGAATTTGGCCTTTGTGTTTACACATATTTGTACTCCTGTGGAACAGGAAGTCATGATTGGACAATTTCATTCTCCTAGTCACCCTGGTGTGCTAAAAAATGTAAATATGAATGGGAATATACTTCAGAGATATTTTACTCATAAGAATTTCTAGGGGTGCCAATAATTGTGGCCAACATGTATTGGAGAAAAACATTTATTTCATAATGTGAGTTTCCCCCCACTTTCAATTGTTTTACTTCGATGAAAGGTTAGAATTTTGTGAATTATTTTAATGAAAGATCAAAAGGATGAACAATGCAGATTTATTTTCACAGCTGCCTTTGCTTATATTTACTAAGGGTGCCAATAATTGTGGAGGGCACTGTATATATGTATATATATATATATAATACACACATAGTTCAGTCATGAAACTCTAGATGGCGCAGGCTGATGGGTCCTTAACGCAAGCTGATGATAATTACAGCCTTAACTACTTGGCTCAAGCTGATTGGTCCATGTCACTTCTGCAGCCAATGAGCTTGTTGCTCACATATTTAAATGGCTGGTTACATTCACAATAGCAGTTTGCAGCGTGCTTCCGAGTTCCTCTAAATCCCTCCACCTTCCCCAGCTCCACCTGTATAGATCTGCTATGGGTTATTAATATATGCTATTTGTGCAGCAGCACTATGTCTTACTCGCAGCAGCTTATCGGTATATGTATTGGCAGTAGCAAGTTCCTGTACTTCATATTCATTACCGAGAGCTGTCATGATTGAAATATTATGATATTTATGTTTCATTTATAATAAGTGTTCTTATTAAATATACTTTAATTACTATTACTATTTTTATTACTTTTTTAGTTTAATTCGTAATCTTTTTTTTTATTTTTTATATTGCAATTTTGGGTTCATTTATTTTTGTTTCTGTTTTAGTTTTTACTTTGTTAATGTTGTTGCTTAACAAACTAATATCAATTAAGGCAACATATCTAATTTTATGTTTTATTTTATATTTCTTTGAGTTATACTGTATTTTAGCTTTATTAATGAAAACAATTTTTTTAATAGTTTGTTTTAAAAATTCATTTTCACATTATGTAATGCACAATATAATGTGATACAGAGCACTTTTAGAGCTTTTTATATCTCCCATCCTCATTCTTTTTTCTTTTTTTTTTTTGAATGGAAAAGCAAAGAATGAATAATCATCTTTTGTGTTTCTTGGATGGCATGAAATCATTTGAAATGACATGACGGTTTGTAGAAGATGAAAAGAAGTTTTATATTATGTTAGGAGTTTATTCATTTAATAAATGTCCTTGGACAGAAACAAGCAAAAACTATTGTTTTGTTTTATTTTGTTCCCTTTTTTGTTTTTAAACAACAGTTCAGTTAAATAAACCTACCCAGTAGGTTGGGCAAACATTTAACCCTACCGCTGGGTTAAAACAACCCATTCGCTGGGTTTGTCCATTTTCAACCCATCGTTTTTTAGAGTGAATTTTTTTTATATATAATCACAAACCAGCTGCTTGTCATTATTTTCCAGTGCATATTCGGTTTCATTTGGAAAATCAGTCACATGCAGAGAGAAAGAACAGGTGTAGAGACAGACAGACAGACACAAAGGGTGCGTAAAGGGTGAATACTAATGGCGTCTCTGGCAGTGCTCCTCAGGTGCTCGTAACTAAAAGAGGAGGCCAGCTGCCCTTCGCTCCTGTCTTTATAAATTAATATCTTCATTTGTTGGCTCATTGACGACATTAATTGTTTTCCAGTCGCTTTATCAGTGGACCGCAAATCAACCAAGAGAAAGTAAGTGGTTCGGTGTCACTCTTGGGTCATAATTTCCCTCTCTCTCCTTCTCTGTTCTCTCACCCTTTCTCTCCTCTGTGCATTCATCCTTCTCAACAATTGATCATCCTGCTCTCTCCCTCTCACCTTTTTTTTTTCTTTCACCCTTCCAACAAAGCTGAAAACTAACACTGCAAGTTTCTCCAGCCTTCCTATATATAGGCCGTTCGCCACCCTTGACGGTTTCCCAGCATGCTCATCCATGCTTAGACACTCAACCTCAATAGAGAGTTAAAGCAGTGTTTTGCAAACTTTTTTCTAGTGTACCTTCACAGCCCCATCAGGCATTCTTTTTTTAAATCATACAGGATATCATTTGGTATTATCGTTAAAATAAAAACTCTTAAGAAAGCAAAATTAAAAAATGTCTGTATAAGAATATGAGAATCACTGATTGACATGCTCATTTACTTTCTGAATAATGGTGCTCTGTAGTTTTCTTGTTTGTATCGTCCATCTTGTTCCATCTTCATCAAGTGTGGTATTTCTTCATCCTGCCAGGTGTGCATGGGCGTCACATTTGCCTTGTATCTATGTCCCAGAACATCTGTTTCTCTCCAGTTGTGTCACCGTGATGTTCTTACCACCGTCCCTTCCAGGAGGAAGCGCTTCTTTGATTTCACACTCTCTGTGTACTGAAAAAGGCTACCAGCTCATTAAGCTGTTGGATCAGGATTGCCATAAAAGCCCTGAATTTACCCGTTTATTTAGATAGCATTAACTACATTTACAGTATGGACACTTTTTGTTTCAATTAACAAATAAATCTGAACATAGTGCTTACATGAACACTAAATAAGTGATCGGGTTGCTTCAAATCATATTTGATATATAAATATCAGGCTCAATCCAGATTCATTGTATCGTGAATCGAGAATCAATGTATTGTCCCAGCCCTATAGATAAACTTTGGAGCATGCACTAGCATATACTAATAAAAATTAGACCTTGAATGCATTATAAGTCACTTTTTGTTATAAAAGAATCTGCCAGATGTGTAAATGAAAAAAGGATGAAGCTGGTTGACTGCGGCATCCAAAACACAGCATTTGCTTGTGACCCTTCATGCTGGTGATTTTGCGCTGGGCCTGTATGAAGTATTTTTCATGTCACGTCGCTTAAAGAGATGATGAATTTCCCTTTCATAGTCTGAGTTTAGACATTTATTGAACATCTGTTCAAGTTTGGGTAAGTTCAGACGGGGTTTTGCTGTTACACTGAGCTGAGAAATGTTGGCAAAAGAGTCTGGGAAATGAAAAAGAAGTGTGTAACCAAAGTAGTGTGTATATGTGAATACATCTGTTAATACAACTTTGAACAGCACCTTGTATGTGACCCAAAATCCAAAGACGCGTACCAACCTCTTTACGCCTTTCAAAGATCTCCAAGTCGTTCTCCGTCTACTCAGTCGCCTGATAGAAACCATTTTGTCCTTTGTCACAAAGAAAAACGCAGGAGCGAGCGGAATAATGCTTCTGGAAAATCCATTAGGACTTCATCTGCATCAGAAAGGCACCGAGAACGGAAAGCAATGGGTCATTCATAGGGAGAGTCCCGCTGCTTGTCTGGCTTTTAAATTTCCGGCGAATGTTCGTGTAAGAGTTTGTGTGCAGTCGTGTAAGTCTTTATCTGTGTGTCACACCTCATGTGTGTTCAGAAAGTATTGAGACTTTTGTTCGTTTCATTGTTACCTCTGTTAGTTCCCAGTCTCTGTTAGTTACCTCTGTTAGTTTCAGGTGGAGCAACCATTTTGGAAGAAATTTTCACATATTGTAGGAACTGGAAACCATAGTTTCTTCAGAATTTTGAAGAATTTTTTTCTAGCAGATTCCATGCAGATGGTGCACTCAGTAATCCATAAACTTTAATAAATGACACATCTATCTATCTATCTATCTATCTATCTATCTATCTATCTATCTATCTATCTATCTATCTATCTATCTATCTATCTATCTATCTATCTATCTATCCACTTTGGCATAATAATCATTTATTTATTGCATTTCTAAAGCTGAAGGACACTTGAGTTTTATTATTATTATGATTAAAAATAAGATATTTATTTTCTCTTGCTGGAAAAACAGTATGCTATGCAGTGGACAAAATTAACGCTCATCAAAATGACCTTTTAACCTTTAGTATAAAGCAAATGCCTCCAGTATGCTCTGCTGTTGTTATGCGTGTCTTGCAGTATCATGCAGTACTACACCTTGAGGTAATTGCTGTCTGAATTCATAATATATTGTGTGTTTGTGTTTTGGTGTGTCTTTAATGGCACAGGGCAAGGTGAGGGATAGCCATGACCTTCAACTGTGACAGTTGTTTGAGAATATGTACACATGTGTGTACGTGTTGGACTAAAGCTGTCCACAAACTCAGAATGACACTGCACAAGTCTGATTTTTATTGGTCCCTCCCTATAATCTGCCACCAAGGTCAGGGATCTGAAAACCAGCGTTAATCTTAATCTTTGCGTAATCTTAATAGCTGACTCGGCCATGAACCTGCTGCATTCCTCACACATTTGTTATTCATTATGGATCATCACATTCGAGTCCTTGACTTTACTCATTGGCCTCCCGTATCATAATCGGTGTTGCAGAGTAGTCTAGCAGGGGTCGCGAGTGGTGGTATGAACCGGCCTTATGTCATTCCAAGACAGAGCTGATCAATTGCGGTACATGATGCAAGCAGAGGTGTTTTTTGCAACGTCATTAGATGCTTGTTTAGAGGCAGTGAGGAAAAAAAAACCTTGGTGTCTGGGGCATTTATCTTTCGGATAGAGAAGGCTCATCAGGAACGCAGCAGAACGCTCCTCTGTAATTTCTCCAGATACTGTGATCACACCAAGCTCTTTGGAGACTTGCTGTGGTGGCGTGTTGCTTTTTAGGTCAGTGGTCATGTTGTAGAAAATAGTATTCTCTGTGGATTTGTCTGGCTGGTGTAATAACTTAGGGGCTGTTTACACAGACACGTGCTTCTATTATGTCTGTGTTGTTGTTGTTTTTAGGATTTTGTCTATGTATATCAGAGTAATTATCATTATAAAACTATCAAGTGAAACTATTAAAAACATTATTGTTAATAAAAATGTGTATTTTATGCAATGCAATGCTTTTGTGGAGGTCAAAGCGGTGCATAACATGTTTTGAGAGGTGCATGATGGATGGATGGATGGATGGATGGATGGATGGATGGATGGATGGATGGATGGATGGATGGATGGATGGATGGATGGATGGATGGATGGATTTTTTGCTTGCACAGATGCTATTTTTACTGCCTAATATTGCAGCGTAGATCAAGTCATGCATAACAGTGTATTTGTTGGAAACCTCCCTACAACAGAAACAAAGTTATCTCACACTCACAGACAATTTTTACACCAATTCACAGCAACCTTAAAATCAAGACGACTTCAGGGAAAGATAAAAGAATCTGTAAAAGTTCAGCTGTTCGCTCACAAGTTTTGCAGCTTTTTAATTGTTTTCTCGCCTCCCTAGAGGTGCGTGACTAAGCAACATTTCTCCTACAGCAGCTGTTTGGCTGTCAATTTTGTCATTTTCATTAACTCCTATTTGGGTTGTCAAAGACATGAATAACTCTAAGGGGACCCTTGGATTGGGACCTAGTATTACACAGACAATCACAATTTGCTTTGTTCTTATGTGCCGTTTAGGGGTGCATTCAGCCAGGGCTCATTGTAAAACCATGCCTGTGGCGACATTATGGAAAATTATATTATGTTGCGTCTTGCGCATTTCACGACACAAAGTGAAATGTCCAGTAAGTGGTGCTAAAAGTATGTTCAGTTTTATCTGAAACAGATGAACATTAATAATTGGTTGGGAACACAATGGCCAATCAGAGGCGTTTAAGAAATCTGCTCAACAACGCTCAAAATGCTAGGGAAATGCTGGTATCATCACATTTTTTAAATACCCAAGTCAGTACTTTTGACAACCCTACTCTAGATTTTATTTAATCTGGAAACTGCAGTGATTTGTATGTATTTATTTTGAGTTTTGCAAACATGTAGGCAGAGGCACGTTTTTCCAATGAGCCTGTGTTGTGTGCATTTATTCTAAATCGATCATTTGACATTAATAGCCAGTGTGAAAATGTGGCCTTTGCCGTCTGGAGCTAATTGGCTTTATTTTTACACATTGCATGAGACAGGCGGTTGTGCTTACACACATTCTTCTAAACAAAGATGTTTTCGACAGCTTGCTGCAGTGCCCCATCTTCTCAGCTTTTAACAGGTTGTTCAGATTATTGTTTACAAATCATATTCCATGATTCATCCCTAAAGCTGTTTCTTTAAGGACATACAGGTGGCACTAATTGGGGATTTACCTTCCCATGAAATATGGATGTGAGCTGCACATGTTTGAGGATGTTTCTCCATAACTGAATGTGTGATATATCCTCCATCAGATTAGAGTGTGACTCTCTTGATCATTAACACCAGGGCTATTCTCAGGACCTGCTTGTTATCAAGTGGCACAGCACACGGTAGACCAGTGTGTGTGGTTATAAAGGGCAGTGTGTGTGTACTGTTGTTAAAGTGTTTGTGTGTTGTGTAGTGGCAACATGATTACTGGATGTGAGAAAATGGAATAAATGACCAACATATGCATGTTTTTCAGGGTGTATTTATGATAGTAGATGAAAAAAATGATACATGATATACATCTTTAATATCTTTTGAGGCTTATTTTGCAGTGTTTTTATAAAACGTTTGATTGGTTAAAGGGCCGTAAAGACCAGTTACACTCACAATGTGGATGAATCGTGTTTGTTTCGAAGACTCAGGATCTATCGAAGAGAACTTATGCAATGCAGAAACTCTTACAAAGCAAAAACAAACACTTGTTTTTGACCCATTACTTCATGTTTCATTTACTGTTTGCGATCTCATGGCCTGTCACAGGAAATCTGTCGTGCTGTCATGAATAATTAAGCAAGGCGTCTTCTTATAGGATAAGGACACGCAGTCTCATGAACAATTATTGTCATCGATGTAGGCTACTATAATACAAGAAGACACAAAGACACATAAAGATGAATATAAACCCAGAAGTTGAAAATAATAGTGCAAAAAAAAAAAGATTCAAATTAACTAGGTTTCTCCTACTTTTAAAACTAATGGCTGGTAACATTGTCTTCTATGATGTTCAACACACGTAATTGCACTGTAATCCCGAATAAGTTGGCAAAACTAAAAAAATAAATAAATTAAGGTATTCAGTTGCCTAAATTTTCAAAGTTTAAGTAAGCAGAACTAGCAGATTTTTATACATTTTAATTGTTCTTAACTTGAAATGTTTGAGTATGCTTATATATTTCACTTAAAATTATCATGCAACCACAATGTTAACATCTTTATTAGTGTAAAATTAGCTAGCTATAACAAGCTAATTTGTTAACATGTTAACAATAGCGTGATATAGCACTTGTCGAATGAGTACAGCAATATGCAGCATTTAACATACTTGCTTTCAAACCAAGCCGCATGAACCACTTGTTACCATGATGGTAACTCTCCAAAAACCAACATTAACATAAACTTTTCTAAATTAGCATAACAAAACATTAATCTCTACTAAATCGCACTTAACATTAATCTTCCACACACAAAAAAATCTAAATAAATAAATAATACTTTATGTAACACTTAATTTTAACATTTACTCTTCCTTTGGAGTGCCATGGGCAAAGCATGCTGGGAAATAGAAATCCCAGCCCAGTTTCTGTAACTTAAGTTCATCTAAATTAAAAGAAAAAAGTTCATAAAACTCAAAACAATGAAACAGTTTACTTAAAGTCTCAGAAAATTTAGTTTAGGGTTTCATAACCCTTTAAATAGTCATTTCTTCTGTCTTCTTTCTGCTCCAGTGTTTTATTTTATTTTATTTTTGCTGAGAGCTCTTGTGTAGTAAATAGAATGTAAAAGCTATAAGTAATACGTATAAGTTATAGATATTTCCAATTTTAATTTCTAAAACTTCTAATTCTATAGCTACAGTTCTTTTGCATTTTAAGACATTTCATGTCCAAGTTCTTTAAAAGCTTATCCTACAGGGGGCAGCAAACAAGCATTAACTACAAACATATGACGACTATCTTTCCTCTCACACTCTTTCCATCACAATTGTTCTTCATTTGCAAAGTTCTCTGAGGGAAATGAAGATGTCTAACTGACAAGCCCAGAAAGTTCTCCAGCATTAGTGGCATCTTGAGTGGGAGGAGATCACACATTTATGGAAGTGTGAAATAGAATGATGGGGTCATTGGAGCTGTCAATCACTCACATGTTGATGGACTGACTGGCTGAGAGAGCTGTCACTCAGCATGCCGTCCGGTAATGACATCGTCACTCAGGTGGAGAGAGTAACCTAAAGGGGCGGGGCAGAGGAGAGGATGGACAGGCCAGTTAATGGAAGTGTCAGTAAAATTGGCCTTTTTGATAGAGCTGCTAGGCCTAGAGACTAAGTGAGAGACAGTGTAAGGTGATTATGTTCAGGCGCACAGACACACCTAAAGTACACTTTGATTA
>RJVU01067793.1:10115020-10126504 GCA_003731715.1 Anabarilius grahami | reverse complement strand
CATGCTAAATATCCCTTTTAATTATTATATTTTATTCCAGTAATGTTTAAAATTTCATTCCCATCACAGAATGCCATCAAACCCATTTCTGACTGTCATTTGCATGAAGTTTGCATTTCTCAAGCACACAATCTTTAGTGTGAGCATGTCACTTAGGACCAAATTGACAATGAAATTGAAAACACCCACAAAGCTCTGCTCTGTCTCCAAGACAGTGGACGGTAAAGAGTGGTCAGGTCGGCCCTCAGGGCCCCCAGAGTGCTAAAAAATTAAGGCAACCAGTGTCCTTCACCTTTTAATAATACATAGTCTGTTTGCTTGAGAATGACAGGATACATCCACACTCAAAAATACACATACTTGTTCAGTCTTGCACAGAATGTAGGCCGGACTGGGCTGTTTTTCAGCCTTGAGTTGTGTTTGATGATTTCCATGCACATCTTGTTGCTACAAACACAGGCACTAAAGTTCATAACAACACCTTAGCAATTCACCTGCTGCGTTAAAATGATAATGAGGTGTAATTGCACCTACGTCACCGTGAGGTGTAAGGTACCTGAACTATCTTCCACTGTGTTTTCTGACTATTTTGGGTGTGTTTGCGTCATTAACCCATAGCAAATGTATTCTTCATTACTTTAATATGTCTCTGCAGGCTTTATAGAGACATATCCCATGCTCCATATGTGATGGAACTGTCTCAGACACTCTCCTGAAGATGTCACCGCCATACCGTCTGCTGTAGAGAGGGATTAGATTTGCTTTCTATAATCATAATGCCATAATTTGCTTAGTGCAGCCAGTCCACTGGAGAGATTTTATTCCAGCTACTGTGGGGAAATGAAAGCAGTTCGCCCACACACACTTACGCACACAGACAGACAGACAGAGTCATGTGTTATCAGCTTTTGTAAAGTCTGTCTTTTTTAGAGAGAGAGCAAGAGTGTGTACATGTGTGTGTGTGTGTGTGTCTGGAAAAGTTCAATCAAGCCATCTGGACTATAATTTATTTTCAAGACGTTACCTACTTCGATCCCAGACTTTTTCATGACAATCTATTACAAGGTTCAGTTGTTTTGACTGAATCCTTACAGACGTTCTCCAAAAACCTGGATGAAGTACACATTTTACAGACATAGAAAGAGTGTGTGAGTCTGTGTATGTTTATGCTGCACATTTTCAAGTACAGTGCAGGTGTTTTTGGAATTGTAATCTTTAGATCCTGGTGCTATACATCAACTCAATTACAGAACAGACGTTGTTTAGTTAGAACTTCTGTCTAACACGTGTTCTTGCTGTGTTTTTTAATTCTTTGTCTATGTCCACGCCAGACGGCAGCTGTGTCGTGTCTCACTGTCAACCTATTTTTTAAGGCGCTCAAAGGTATTTTACTTTGAAAAATGTCTACGTTTCATTTTGTTGTACTTTTTAATGCAAGAATGTGTCCTTTGTGAGGCACTGAGGTGAATCCTCGCTCAGTAGACATGCACTTCAAACTTTGAAATGTAATACTTTAGAGACTATATAGTTGAATGGGTGCAAACTCACACTTTTTTGTTTGTTTGGTCATCTGTTTATATAATGGCACACAAAAAAAATGTAATTGAAGCTTAATTAGAGTATAAGAAGCCCATAAGGTCTTGCACAAAGTACTTTTTCACAAATCAAAGCTTTTTTCTGAACAGCAATTTCATATAATTGATCGACTGACTTTTGCTTCGATCCTATGATTTTACCTGCCACTCTTGTAATTCTGTTTAATTTGACTTTATTCACAAATGTAAGTCGTCTGAACCACACAGTTATGTTTTACCCTAAAACACTCTCTATTAAACTAGTATAAACTCTTTGCAGAACAACCTGACTTGCAGAAAATTCCCCAAGTTTCCTTAGAAGGAATAACCTCTGATTTGCTTTCTTACAGATAAGATCCACATTATCCGAGAAATTCAATTTACAGTCAATCATAGTTCCCAACCACTCCAAGGTCTTCACAGTTTCAACAGGTTGATCACACAGCATTATTTCTGTTAGGGGCTCTGGGTAATTTAAAATCAATTTTGTCTTACTGACATTTATCAATGAGGAACTTGCTTCACACCATATTTCAGGTTTTAAGACCTACTCTTCATACTCAGAATTTACACAAAATGTACACAGTCTTTCCATAAAAGTGCTACAAGTGCCATGTCATCTGAATATTTGTATAATTTATAATTCTCACGCTGCATTCTTATTTCACTTGTGTAAACAGAGAACAACAAAGGTGACAGAACACATCCCTGGTGTGTTTAAAAACGTAATATTTCATAGTGAAATTGGAAAGCAAGACATACTCAAAATGGTCTTGCGACCCACTTTTGGGCCACAACCCACCTGTTGAGAAACACTGCTTTAGGGGGTCTGTTAAAACTCAATGGGCTCAGGGGAGGCAAGAGAGATGCTACTTCCGTAATAATTTTTTTTTTTACTTTACTTTTTTTTTTTTATACTTTATAGATAATATATTACTGATATTAATTTATAGATAGATTCATTGATAAATAGACAATTCAACCTTTTGAGAAACACTGCTTTAGGGGGTCTGTTAAAACTCACTGAGCTAAGGGGAGGCAAGAGAGATGTTGCTTCCCGCTGTGACTTCAACCATGGTTTCGCTGTTGGACATTGTACATTGTAGGAGAGGTATTAGAAAGGCATTGGAAATGGAGTTCATTGAAAAGGCCTTTTCATGTCTGAATTAGGCTATAGTGTGATGCTTGCAGTGTGTGTACTGATATGTGAAAAATCATAAATGAGATTGCGTCCATATCTCAATTACACTGTAAAAAATTACCGTGATTTTAACAGTAAAAGACTGTAAAAATGCTTCGGTGAAAAACTGTTAATTGGTTTACAGAAAGTTTCCGTACTATATACGGTGAATAACTGTAATCGATCTAACGGTACATTTAATGTAATTTTACAGTAAAATACCATTAAATTCACAGTTTTTGGAAGTGAAAAATACCAATTCATTGTAAAATTTACAGTGAAAAACTGTAAATTGACATTCCCACAATTCCCTGCGTGACACTTCACATTTTATATATATTTTCGTTGAAATAACTCTGTTTCTTCTTAGTTTTTCTCATTTTTTTCTAATCAGTTATGTACATTAGGGTTTTATGTTACATCTAATGTTGTTAAATTAATGTTTATTGCATTTTTAAAATTTCATGCATGTTACCATGATGGTGTTTAGTGTGTGTGTGAATGACACTGTGTGCACCTTCTATGTGTTAGTGTTGTCCTTCTCAGCTTGTGAAAAATCTGCTTGTGATGAACTTTGATTCATCATGTGACTCTCATCACCACTGTGTTTGGTGACTGTCAGTGTATTATAAAGGTACAAAACAGATATTAGTACTTCATTAGGTTGGTAAATTAACATTATATCAGTTAATGAAATTTAACGGATTGTTTTTTACGTTGCTACTGTATTTTTTACGGTAAAGTTCTGGCCACCACAGCTGCCGGTTTTTTACCGTAAATTTTACTGGGATTTTTTTTACAGTGTAGTTTTCTTTTACAGTGAGATTAAAAAGAAATCAAACTTAGGCTGTTGCCTAAATTTCCTGCTTTTCCGATGTTCTAAGAAAAGATGTTTCTCCTCATGTGTCTCCACTTTCATAAGACATCTCACAATACCACACGTTTTGCTTAGATTGATAGTTTGCAATCGAAATTCAGAAGTCTCAATATGAATTCCAGTACCAAATTATCTGATCTGTTATCCACATTCATTTTGTAGCTCTATACTAGCAGTGAAAGTTCTCATTTGTTTCAGTTTTCTGCTTCAGAATTTTGGCAGAAACGTCTGAGACGAAGTTGATATTTAAAAAATGGAGAGAGCTCCATTAAGTAATTTGTCCAATGAAAGATCAACCCTTGCTCTATGTGTGCTTGGTGAATGTTGGCCTTGTACTGAATGTGTCTCTGGGAAGAGGTTAGAGACTGTCATGGCGCCACACAGACACAGGCTAAATAAAGACAAACTGCGGTTCAGCCACCAGTGACTCTTTCCAGATGACACGGCGGTTAAAGATGTGTGGGTAACTGGGTCAGAGATGGAGTCTGTAAAAAAATATGCAATCCTAAATTATGTTGTTCAGTTTGCTAGTATGCATTCAGTATCTTTCAAGCATATTATTATCTAGGATTTTTGGACTTTAAGTGTCCAACTGACTTCATCCACCTGTCATTCCCTGTTTCTGTGTCTATATGCACACTTTGCCCTCAGGCTACACAGACTATATGAAATATACATATGTATGTGAATAGAAGACAGGCGGCTGGGAGGATACTGAGGGAAACGCATCAGGTGCAAAAGAATTTGCTTGTCCTACTCTGGATCTCGCTGTGGTAGAGTGCTGTGGAAATCATGAGGCTGTTTTTTCGGATGCACCCTTATATAGGCCATGCTGTGATTAAAATGATATGCCAGTGAGATGCTGGGAGCAAGATATTTACATATGAATGCTGTAATTTATTTGTCTTTGTCTAGAATACCCCTGCTCTGAGTTTTTGGAGCACGCCCAAGTTTGTTTGGTTTGTGTGAAAGTGGTTTTCGGGGATGAGTTACAGTTCATGTGACTTTGGTACAGACAAATGCAAGTGTTGTGTACATTTTTGGTGGTCAGTCTAAAGTTTAAATCCAGTTTATATTGGTTAGGAGTTAATTTAAATGTAATATATTTTTCAATGCCCCATACCATGGCTCTGTCACTGATATTTGTTATAATACAGATGCACTACCATTCAAAAGTTTGAAGTCGGTAAGATTTTTTATGTTATTGGATTCTCTTATGCTCACCAAGGCTGCTTTTATTTAATAAAAAAAAGTGGTAAAAACATTAATATTGTCAGAGTATTATTCCAATTAAAAATAACTGTTTTCTAATATTATAAATATAACATATAAAGTTTAATATATTATAAATTGCCATTTATTCCTGTAATGGCAAAGCTGAATTTTCAGCAGTCTTCAGTATTGCACGATCCTTTAGAAATCATTCTAATATGTTTATTCAGTGATCAAGAAACATCTTATTATATTATCATCACAGATGAAAAGGGTTTTGCTGCTTAATATTTTTGTGGAAATCGTCATACATTTATTTTAATTTTTTTTAGATAATTTATATATAATTAATTATATAATAATAATAATATATTATATAATATATATTATATAATTTATAGACATTCTTTGATAAATAGAAAATTCATAAGAACAGCATTTATTTGAAATCGTGTAATATTGTAATCAATTTCTTAAAAAACAAAAAAACTAAAGAAAATGACCCCAAACTTTTGAACGGTAGTGTAAATAATACAGCAAATGAGCAGCACACAAATTAAATTAAATAAACTGTAAATATTAACAAGTAAATGTGTAAATATTTTAATACTATTTGAAATATTTAATTTTATTACTTTTATACATTTTATTAATGTAATTTTAATAACAAAACAGAAGTTGCTATTAAATAGACAAGGCTTTTTGGTAGATTTCTGAAAAACAGTTCCTGCCTGTTTCCTGTTCATTGTCGGTTATTGTTTGTGTCTAACGTGCTCGTTATCTTTTGGAGTTTGTTATTAAAGTCATCACTAGGACAAATGCTTCAATGACACAGTGAAACTGGTTCAGATCCAAAAGTACAATGTGAAAAGAAACCATTGAACTTTAGGTTTGGACCAAGCGTGCCACACGAGTCTTGAAAAGTGAAGCCAAACTGTCTCGATCACCCCCAGGTGGCTGGATGAAGTATAGGTCATAACCCCCACCCTCTCAATGTAATGCAATGGACGTGAGACAAACTAAACAGTCAAAGTACACGTCAAAAAAATTTTCTTCCCAAGATGGTTTCTGTCATTTAGGCAGTTTTTATCACGTTGATGTTAGTTAAAGTGTTCGTTCTTTAAATACGTTTGTTTTAAGTTAGTTATTTGATGCTATATAAACGCAGGTTTTGACGTCATCATTGACAGCTGAGATTACAGCTTCTCTGAGTGAAGTCGTCACTGAAGCACCAACTGACTTTTCTCTGGATCTTCGGGAGGAGATTGGAGCTTTAACTTTTATTTGTACATTTCCAGAACTGTTTATTTCACACTGACATAATGTGTTGTTCTCCGATTTTGTGGGATTGTGGGCGGGACCTTGATATCACGGCTCCACTTTGTTCCACTACTGCGCAGACTCGGGCTCCACGTTCACTATGCTCAGACTCGAGATTCAAGATGTCAGCGCCATATTGACACACTGCCGGCTTCAGTTACTACAATGGAAGAGAGTGAAGATGCATCGTCCATATTTTTTTTACAGTCTATGGTTTCGACCAAGAAAAATCCTCAGATTCTTTACTCATGAAAAGCTAAATACAGTTTATCTACTTGGCCTGCTTTATTGCATTAGAATTTGCGTGTCTGTATATTTGTTTGTGTTTGTAAGCACATCACACCTTCGGTTCTCTTTAATGAGTCCGAAGCATAATCACTCATTACGAGAGAGAGAGGAAGTACCAAAGGTGCCCGTACTTTTAATAGAAACCACATAGCTTGTGTTTAATTATGGATGTTAACCCCTGGGCAGCGTGTACGCGTATTATGTGTGCGTGAGATACTCACTAATGAGTTAAGAAGTGTAATTCTCTGCATGGTGCTTGTGCCGGGCCTTTTGTGACACCAGCCACCAGACCCCTTTTGGCTCCTCGATAACTTGTCGCCAAAACAACTACCGCGGCCCCTCGGGAAACCCCGACTGACCCCTCTAGTACTTCTGCACACTCACGATAACAAGCACAGGAGAAGCAAAGAGACCATAATTGCAGTGTATCTTCTGAGAGCGTACAACCTTCCTGTCTCGAACCCCTCCGACAGGCTTTTTTTTTTTAAACAAACTCTAGAATTTACAGCTTTTCACCATCTACATCTAACGTCAGTACCCATTAGGGTAGTTTTTCTCAGAAGACTTGCAGTGGTCATACTTTTTTTCAAAGGCCTCTCTTAAAACTTCATCTTTCCGCCCACTGACTCTTTCATATCTGTCATTTAAGATATGCGTCCCATAAGCCGCTGTACAATTTACACAATTTGGTCCCAGAACACTTGTTACTGGTCTGCTCATGTAAGGTTACAGGAGGGCATAATGCCCTCTTTGCTGCCATTTACTGCATCAGTAATTGAGACTCTATGATCTTACGGTTGTATCTCTGCTCCGCTCTGCCCCTCGGAGGCCCATCAGGGTGTTTGTTAGCTCCATTGACGGATCATTAAGGCTTTTAGTCGACCAGATCATTTGTTCTCTAATGAGAGGGAGAAACGCGAGCCCTGATACTCATCGATGATCAATGTCTTCTGCCTGTTTTAACTGTATCACTCGTTCTCAGTCTCTCTCTCTCTCTCTTTCTCGGTGTCTGCATCTTTATCTCTCTATCAGAGATAAAAGTGCTGTTCGAAACGCTTGGGAACAATTAGCCTCACCCGTCTAATCAGATCTCTCATGCACGGCTCCTTCCACCTCATTTTCATAAAACTTTGTGAATATCCCAAACGTGCATCACATTAATGCCCCCTCCTGTTTTTCTTGCCTGTGTCTTCCTCTTGCGTCTTTAACGCTCTTGTATTTAATACTTTACAGTGGCTGAATCCTAATTTACATGCTATCCACCATAAATAGTATGCAAGATTAGGATTAATGCATCACGAATCATAGTACGTGTGAAATAGTAGGCCTATCTCAAAGCTCCACAGATGGCGGAATATTTCCAGTGGAATTGCGAAGTATGTGCAGTTTTTTGGCTAATCTGTGTGCGCTTTTTGGGCTAATATGGCCCATTTGGCAGTGAGCTAAGGAAGACGAAGTTTATAATGGTTCTGACAACTTATTCAGTAAATGTATGAATTTAAAAGTTAAGGCTGCACTTTTTCCCTTATTAAAAAAGTTTTATGCATAAAAAAATCTGTAGTAATACTTATAATGTGATATTATTATAATAATAACTTATAATGTGATATTTAGTAGGGCGGGGCATCAATACACATCTCCTTATCCAATTCTAGTTCATGTCAATTTTGCTTATATAAAAAAGAAATTTACTCTAAGATATTGCTGCACATGCACAATACAGGAACCTTCAAAATTGGTAGAATATATATATATATATAGATATATTACAGCAAAATGTTTATGTCATGGTGACTTTAAAGCTTCCTATATATTAGGAAGCTTTAAAGTCACCATGACATCAAATTTTGCTGTATTTTTATTGCAGTATTTATTATAAATGATGTATCCATGCACAAAACAATGTATGCGATTCTATTTTTTTACTATATATTTTATTTTCTATTATGTTCTTTTTATATTATATAGCATTTATTTGTACGTATCTATTTTTGCAGTGTACCCCAAATTCAACAGGTTACATATCTAATCACCAGTGCATGAAGAACATAGTAGAAATATGGAAAATGCCACTGTATTCCATTTCTTCTTTGCTTTCGTTCTAAATCGAGGAGCTAAAACTTCTTTCTTTAGATAAGTGAAACCAGAGAGATACTGCAAACCATCTGCCTAATAGATCATTCTGACAGTTTAATTTTAATGCTTGATTATCATTCAATCTTATAATTGTATTATCCAACCGTTCAATTAATTTGGTCTATATTTACACCGATGATTAGGATCAGAATCGAAATAGTAGTTGCTGACTCTGCGTGTCGAAAGTAACCAGGCTATCTGTTGAGGTAGCTCTCCTGATATTCTTCCTCCTACGGGAATGGGATATCAGCTCCATCTGCTCCCGGCATCTTTCCATTAGATGAACGAGTACTCTTAGATGAGATTGAGTGCATGGACCCACTTTAAATGACTGGACACAACTGTGCTGTGTGTTACAAAATGAGCTTACACATACAGACATGACTAGAATACAGATGAATGCTTCTGCTCAAGTCTGATGACATCAAGTCTGCAAGTTGGACATGGGCTCCCTTTTGCCCCACCAAAAAATATTAATCAAAATGTTCTATATGTATGTATGTACATATATATATATTCCTCATGCAAAAAAGTGTAAGCGACGCTGTTTTTGTGTGTGTATCTTCAAATGAGCTGCTGTTTGCCCCCCTTTCCAGAAGAGGGCTGTGCCTTTAAAGCTCGTGCCTCGGATACTCTGGCAAGAAAAAAACAGGAGAAACAGTATGGGGCAGTTTCCACAGAACACATTTTTGCATTCCACGGCGCTGAATTATTAGAATTATTTTCTATGTAAACATGCTAGACGGATCCTGCTTTTTTTCTTCTCCCATTCGGGGCCAATCACACACAACGCATCATTGCGTCTAAAATTGCGAGACTCGTGCAATGGAAAACACAGGGTGTCGAGTCACATTTTTTAAAAGATACTTTTTTTTTTTATTTGAACTCTGCATTTTTGGAACTTTGTTTCCTGCACAAGATATGAGTGCAACGGTCAAACACATCCATCTAGTGCATCTATATAGAAAAGCAGTGGAAAAGTAGTGCAGTGGAATGGAAAAAACGCCTTCTGTGTTCACCAATAGGGTTGATACCAAAACAGAACATAAAATTTAGATTGTTTTGTCACGTAGCTGAGTGTGGCAAGCAGGGCGAGGCCAAGAGCCGTGGGAACGGAGTGAGGAAGGATAAAAGGAGGAGCGAGGAAAGTGAAGGAGGAGAGAGGACCAGGCCTGGGACATTTATGTTGTGTTTTATTATGTTCATATGCGGCAGTTGTCCGTGAGGGGCTGCTGCTTTACTTTTGTTTTGTTGTTTGTTTATTTTGTGATTAAAGTTTTACATAGAACGTTCACCGGTTCTCGCCTCCTTCTTCCCTTGAACATTGTTACTCTGAGACATTCTTGTGTTTCCAATAGCTGCTCTAGAGAGGAGATAAACATGGCGGAATATGTACAGCTCACTCTGGGGAGGAGCTTAGCTAATAGGGCAGATTCTGTCACCAGTCATGGGCGGGGCCTTTTATATTGTGCAGTTACAATGTGTAGAAAATGTGAACAACTCATTTTGAGACACTGTTTAGGATTTATGGGGAATATAAAAAAGGAGTGGGTGGATTTTTACCAGGGTGGTTGTGTACACTCTGCCGACACACATTTATGTTTAATGAATTTTGCATAATAGGTCCCCTTTAAATATTTAATATGCAAAATGTCTATATTATTTGATCATCTTCCTCTATTTATTTTACTCTACATTCTAGCAATACAGAAAGGTGTAAATATTTCTTATGATATAAATGTTTGAGGTTATGTATATTCATCCTCATATTCAGTCTGGAGTGCTTCAGGTTTGCTGAATGGCACACAAGACAACAGGCCATGTTTGAAATTCTATGTGCAAATATCAGCAGCAGGCAGAGGGCTCGATACAGCAAGGGTCTGTGAGCATTAGCTGGTCATGTTTACCTGCGGCAGGTCAAACAGTGTTTTCCCTCAGAACCAATTCCTTCTTCCTCACATTATCTCTCTCTTCCTTTGTGTCTCTCTGCAGATGATGTTCCTCCATACTTTAAAACAGAGCCGGTACCGAGTCAGTTGCACCTGGAGAGGAACCGGTTGGTTCTGACCTGTATGGCTGAAGGGAGCTGGCCTTTGGAATTTAAATGGATCCACAACGATACAGAGATCACACGCTTCTCACTGGAGTACAGGTCAGTGGGTGTTTTCATGCCTGTTTAAAAATAACTGATTTGCATTGCAGCAGGGTTATTATTTTTTTATTTTTTTATTTTTTTGTGAACATGCAAAGTTTTTTCACATTATGTGTGGCATGTTGTGATGTATCAAAACTAGATCGCTAGAACTGCCTACATTAGAATTGCATTAACCTTAATTTGACAGAAATGTGGATTCTATTTAGCGGCTGCTCTGGCCACTTTATTTCCCTTGCCTTAAATAATGTTATTTTATTTCTAAATATCTCTTATTTTTCTCATTATATTTTATGTATTGTTTATGTCATTCTATTTTTTATATTTCATTCTATTTTTTTCATTATTTCATTATATTTTATGTGTTGTTTATTTATTTTAGTCATTTGTTTACTTATTTTTTTGTAATTGATCTTTTTCACTGTGTTTGTTTTCCACTCAAATGGAGCGTAACTTCAAAGTTTGCTTTTGATGTTTTCTGGTCTTCTAATATAGAATATCTTGGGTTTCAAACCCTTCAAATATGTGGTTATAGTAATATTAAGATACATTTTTATTATAAAATAACCAATACAAAGTTTATTTTTGTACCAATGGATTCCTGTTGAGAATAAAGTATGAAGAAAATAAAGTTTTATTTTTATTTTACTTAAAGGGATAGTTCACCCTCATTTCATTCCAAATGTTTATGACTTTTTTTCTTCTACAGAACACAAAAAAAAGATATTTGGGGGGGGGGGGGGGG